>BQNB010001034.1:0-146326 GCA_026074375.1 Tanacetum coccineum
GTAATAAAATAATTAATAAAAATTGCAATTTATTTTATACCTTTTGGAAAGGACTGCAAGTATGATTCCCAGCTATGGCAGCTTGATAAGTGTTAAATTGTATACATTAAATACCTGGGATTTTGCCAATAAAAGCCAAAATAATATGCCAAAAGATGGAAATATGTTTGCTTTTGTGTCATAATGTGCAGGAAAGGATAATAAAGTCAAAAAGAGCAAAATCAAGCCAAAACCGACAAGAAACGGAAGAGACAAGTGATCAAGTACAAGAGAAAGATTTGAAGCCATTTTCAAAAGCCGGAAAAGAAAGTAGAAATATTCAATTAAAGCCGAAGAAAGTAAATGAAGACCTAATTGAAGTCAAAGGTTCAATAATGACAAGTTTTCAAAAGTTCAAGGGCTAATTTAGATGTTTTGAAAGTCAAAGGACCAAAGATGTCAAAGTTGGAAAGATGGTTTATTAAGAGGAAAAAGAGATAGCAACTACAAGGGCCAATAATGACAACTTCCAAACTCATTTTACACTACACGGATTGAATAGAAACAAAGGGACTACTTTTGCAAATAGGCCAAAGTTTCAAAACAAAAGCAGGCAACTTTTTCCCCTAACCACCTTCCAACTTCTTTTCCCGCCCAAAACCTGAAACAAACCCACTTCCCTGAAACTCCTTCTCCCGTCTTTCCCTAAAACCCTACCTCGTATTTTACCACTTCCACATCACTTTGCACACGTGGCAATCTTCTATTGGTCCGAACACATCATCCAAGAGATCTAACGGCTTAAATTCAAACCAAAGGGATCCAAGGGCTAGGAATGATGGAGAGTCTCATCTTCTTGTCATTATCATCTATAAATAGAAGCTAAAACATTCAGTTTTAGGAGAGTAGTTTTTTAGAGAGTTCAATTTTTCTTTGTATTTTACTTTTTGTCAATTTCGTGTACTGTTCAACTTTTTAGTTTTTAAAACCTTCAAATTTCAGTTGTACTTCTTGTAACTTCTCTTGTACTCTTCATTTCTAAGCAATAAAGCAAGTTGAGTTTAGTTTGTTCTCAAGTTTTCATGTTTTAAGCTGTTTTTAGCTATTAAGCTTGTAATAAGCTCAATATAGCTTATTTTGTTTTCTCTTGATCTAAAGTTGTTCAAATTTGGTTAATGTCTTTCTTAAAACTGATTTTGTTTACTTAATTTCAAAAATGTTCATTTGAGTTAAATTTTGAAGCATTGAGGAAGAATAAGCTCAATTTAGCTTATTGAGCTTATAGCTCATTGGTTTAGAGGCTAAGGTAGCCACATAGGTGTTGATTTGAAAGCCACTCACTCAGAAGGAGTGGCTAGTGTCTGAGATTACAAAATTCAGGTTTCATTTTCTTTATTCCATTATAGCATTTCATAGCTTAATCAAGTTGCTTATTTCTTTGACTATTTGTGCTTAATCCTGCCCAATATTGTTTAGTTACTATAGATATTAAAATGTCTTTAAGCTGTTGTAGTTAGAATCATTAAGGTTCAATTTTGCTTTTAATTTTGTCTTAATAAGTAGAATAAACTAGCTGAGAAACTAGCTTATTTTTGTTAATAAGCTTTAGATTTTAGAGTTAAAATAGCTTAAATAGGGTAGTTATAGATAGAGTAGATATAAGATTTTGACAGTTTTAGTTTTAAAGTAGATTTTAAGTGAGATTAAGTTTGGACAGAATTAGTTAACTAGTGTTTGGATTAAGGTGTAATTGACTATTAAAGTCAAAATTAGTTGGTAAATTTACATAAGACAGTTGAGTTTAGTGATATAATCAAGTTTTAAATAGGTTTTAAGAATTAGTTTGTAGAATTTCAAAGTTTTGAGTTAAAATTCTCTTTCAAGCACCAGGGCACTTTAAGGTGTTAAGTAGTTTTAGATTTAAGAGATTCACACCATTTTATTGTTCACTCTTAGTTAATGCAGGTTTAGAAACATATAACTAGTTAGTTTAAGAGTTTTAAACTAGAAAATTAGCTTGCATTTAGGCTGTTGTCAAGTATATCAGACTAGGCAGTATTAACTTAGTTAATACTGCTGAGTCTCATCATTCTTTAAGCAGTTTTCTAGCATTTGTAATTAGGAAGTTAGAGCTTAGTATTAAGAATTTTAGAAGTATTCCAGTAGCTTAATATAGATAATCTCTTAAATTTCATTTCAAAGCTTTTAGTCTAGCTTAAATTTTCTTGTAAAAGTGGTGTAGCAGCAGCAACTTAGGATATTAGCTTATTTCTTTTAGATTCTTCATTTCCAGTTGTAATTTCAAAATTCCTTTTAGCTAGATTCACTCAATAATCATAGGAGAGCTTATTTGCAAAAATTTAGTTTCTAGGAATTAGTAATAAGCTAGTTAGCTTATTAGGGATAGCTTAAAAACAGTGAATAAGCTGAACCTTTCACTTTTTAATAGCAAATTTCTAGTTAATCTTGTTTCCTCTTAGCTTATTTTTTTTAGAAATCTCTAGCATACATCCTAAGCTTCTTATAACTTCTTTTAGTTTTATTTTTCATTTAGAAATAAGCTAGATATAAGCTAGAGTTTAGAAAAGTTAGAATTTTAAGCAAATCCATAGTTTCTGTGACACAAAATTAAGAGCTTATTTTCTAGCTTATTCAGTTGTTAAAAGTACAAAGTGCATTTGTTAAAGTTGTTGTGTATAAGCTCAGGTTTAACTTTGTAGTTTTAAGTTTTTGCTTATTCTCATTTTTTAAATAAGCCAAAAATAAGCCAAATCGTAGGGTCTGTTTAGTACTTTCTTAATAGTTAGAGGTTATCTGTTTTCATTGTAGTGTAAAATCTAGTTAGTTACCCCGCCTACCCTTTTCTTTCATATTTTACAATTTCTACCCTGTCTTTTTGGTTAAATAAAATAGGATTAATATTTTCAAAATTAGTTTTAATATAATTAGGGTTTAGTTTTTAATTGGCAAATTTAGGGTTCAATTGGTTTATAAAATTTGGGCATTTTTGTTCCATTTGATTTCTGCACCTTTTTAGTTGTTAAAAATCATTTTTCTTTATTTTTCCAGTTAAATTTGTATTTTCTAGAAATTAAAATAGATTTTAGGTAATTTCTTTTTCTTAAAAAATTCATAGAAAATAGAAAAATAATTGGAAAAATTTAATTCTTTTTGTAATAATTTTCTTTTTCATTCTAGTATTTTTGAAAAATAAAAATAAAATTTTAGTAATAATTTTTAGAAAAAGTTTATTTTTAGTAATTCATTTTACTTTAGAAATTCATAAAAAATTCAAAAATAGTTAAAAAATTCTAATTCTTTTTCCTAAAATTTTCTTTTTAAATTTGTGATTTTTAGGTATAAAATTTGTTAATAGAAGTGCTTTAGATTTTAAATTCTAGTTTTAGCTCACGTTTTTAATTCACGTTTGTTAATTTTTCGTAATAGTTAAACGTTTTTAATTGTTTAATTGTTTCTATAGTTTAATTGTGCTATTGTATTCGTAGTGTAATTCAAAATTCAAAGATCCTTTAACCATTCTTGATTCGAATCCGAATTATTCCCAAATCTCAATTCACGCCTTCGTTGGGATACGACCCGAGAAGAAATACTTCCCGGTTAAAAATATACATATTGACTGACTTTTTTAAGTAGATTTTATCTTTTATTTCACTTGTTTGAGAGTAGTTTGGAGAGAATTGTCACGGGATAAAAACTATATATATAATATATATAAATTTGAGACTAGTGCTCACATTGACCAAGACCATGCAAGCTTATCACTGGTCCATGATACTTAGTCCATCAATGTCAGCAATCAACCATGTGATTCTGACAGCATATGTAGTAACCCAGTTTCTGCCTAAGGTTTAAGAAGGGCTGCTTTCTTTTCACCATTTATCTTAGCATTTCTTTTTCATTCTTCAACCCCTTCAGTGCTTACCGAGATTTCATTACTAGAACCTGTGGGTGTGTTCCAGTACTAGCTCTCAAAAATATCCCCCCCCCCCCCTCAGTCCGCACTATCCCCTTATTCTCACATACTCCTTTTATTAATCATACCTAAAGGACTTCTACACTAAATAGTGAATTGTCCCTGGGGTAGATCCATCCCTCTGGCGGATCGTGGGTATTTTCGAAGTACCTAACCTTACCATACCTTATAACTGATAAAGTAATTACATGGTCGGTCTTAGGTGATTCCACAATTGCCATCATAACCATTCGCTCCCCCTCAATATGTGCATCGATATTCGAAAGAGTTTAGCACATATGGGAGAGCCTACACTTTAAGAAATCACAATTTTTATCAGATTTTCATAATTAAATCACATTTTCTCCCCCGAGCAAAAATTTCAAATCCGTTGAGATTTTAGGTCTCAATTGATTTAAGTTAGGAAAATTTGGGAGAAAGTGTGTCAGGTTTATACAAGCCGATTATGGAACATATGACTACTTAATATACAAGCCTAAGGGACAGTTTAATCACTACGTTAGAATGTACATATGACAACAACATATAAGAAAACTACCCCTCATTCGGTTCTCTTCAGCAGTCGGTAGTCTCCATCTCTTATCCTGCCACCAACAAAGCTTTCCAGATTCCGGAAGATGCGTCTTGTCTTAAGTCGTTTCTGTATGGCAAACATAAACTCCTTGCTTCTGTCGACGTCTTTCTTCGTCCAAAACCGTGTATCCAAACCCGGATTCCTCCTGTTGACCCTGAATTCCTTGACTCTGTAATCCAACGCTTCATCAATCTGATGTAGAGTACCATCACTGAACTTGTGGATTTCATTGAACCTCATGATCATCTGAACCCCATATTTGTCCCTAAACGTGACGGCCCTTGGAGAGTCAATTACTGTGAAGTCATGCTTGTACTCAAATCCCTTGGCATCCCATCGAGGTTTGGTGAGGTTTAACTGCGTCTGGTAGCTCTCAATCCCTAGCTGGAAGTCTTCTACGCGTTGTCTGATAACCAAGTTTCTGGTCCATAAGTTGACAGCAGTAGTGAGAATCTTTTTATCTTCGGGTGAGAGATGGTTCAAGTGACCTTGAAGATTCAACAAGTACAGATCTTCAAAGTCACTAGGGTACAAATATTTGAAGTCCCTTTCTGCGATGACATATTCCTTGAGATCAGCTCGACGAAGGACAATCTTCTTCATGTAATTGTACCCATACATTGGGAAAACTTCAATTCTGACGACACTTAAGATTCGCATATGGGTCCGTACAACCCTGTGATCACCTTCAGATGTGTGTCGATTAATGTAGAATCGTTGTCTTTGAAACCACCAGTGAGATATACCATACATCGCAGCGACATCATACTTGCATTCTTCTTCAATCCACATCTGATCCGATACCATTTGTTCTAGGCCGACATCAGGATAATAGGCAGCCTTCATCTTTGAGACTGACTAGGCGGGCCTGCCTATTTTGCGGCCGTACCGTAGATATTCCAAGTCTTTGTTGAAGAAGAAATCCGGTTGTATTGTGACATGACCCGGATCACCACCCAACGGTAGTGGGTTGCTGACGTTGTACCTTAGGATTGCATCGTCCACTTGATCGGTGAGAAGTTTGTGGCATTCTTCCATTTGGAACTGGAGATGCACTACGTCGGGATGAAAGACTTTGACAATTTCGTATACAGGGCCTTCCAGGTCTTTTTGAGTCAGTTCAGAGATTCTTTGCTTTTTGCAATACCAGTCCATGAATGTTGCCATATCACCGATCTGAGCAAGTAGTGAGTTCTCTAGTGGAGGTATATAGGTAGACTTCAGAGCAGAGGCCCAGTTGTTCGTTGGGACGGTCAGATCAGATGATGGAATGGACCATGCAGGTTCATGTGTAGCAGGTCGGTCTTCAGTGATAGGCTTCCACCAACTCCGCCTCAAGTTTACAGTGGGAATATGATCACGTCCAACGTCTTCACCACTAGATGAGTATGCTTATTCGTCTGTAATCGTATCGTCACCCATATGAAGTTCTTCAGGAATTGGTGAGATCGACGGCTTAAATCTGGTGTTGGTTATCGTACAAGCCGTATATTCTGCTAAAGTAGCCGTCTTTGAGGAGTTGGGGGCATCGGTACTTGTATACTGACCACCCTGAGTGTTGGATGGAGGTGGAGGAGGAGGTGGTGATTGAGACGACCCAGAAGCGCCTGAGGCTCCTGAAGTTCCAAAGGGACTTGCTGGTGGTAGTGGAGGAGGTGGAGGATGAGGTGGAGAGTCAAATGGTGTTTTAGGTGAGCCCTATCTCTTTTTCTTCTTTTTCCTTGCTTCAGCCAAGTCAGACAGGATCTGGTCTCTGTTATCTCGGGCCATAGACTTCTCCAGAGACTCGTACAGCGTCGTGTGATCTTCATGAGTTTGGTAGGATTTGGATTCCCACATTCAGTTGTGAAGAATTTCTTTCATATCAGCTTCTGGCAGATCTCTGAAGCGCTCCCTGAGTGGTGCGTGCATGGCCCAGTCAACAACATCCGTGACTATTTCATCCACAGCTTTGCTCACTTGATTGGGAATACCTTGATTCTCTAATCTGTACAGTCTGGACCCATGTTTGTCTAATCTTTCCTCCAAGGCTTGGTTCGCATCCACTAGATCTGCGATATGTTGTTCAAGTTCTCCTAGATGGATGAGTAAGATGGAATCTGAGGAGATTTGTTGTGGTTGATGTGGTAGAGGAATGGTTGTCATAATTGTTGTTGTTGTTGTTGCAGTTGCAGTTGTGGTGGTTGGTAAAGGCTGATGCACAGTGGGAGAATCGGGTACAGACACGAGATCAATCACCGGTGAAGTCATAGGAGGGATAGCAGAGGTGTCTTGATGGATTGTGACGGACACCATTGATTCAGCTTCTGTATCTGCTGTTGTCTTCTCATTATTGGCTTCTGGGGGTTTATCATTGAAGAATTGATCGCCAAAGCTGAAGTCTTTGGCTAAGTGTTGTAGAGAAGACAACGTCCCTGTAGAGCTGGCAGGCTCCTCGGGAATCACCGGATCGTCAACCGTCAGCTTAAGATTCTCCTGAATGTTAGGGTATGCAGTGGCGGTGAACTCTTCATCCATTTGTCCCGGTTGTGGTTGACTTGTAGCGTCAGTGGCCTCAGCATCTGTGTGTTCAAGGTTTGGTCCAGCATGAACACCAGGAGTTGATAGAGTTTGAGACACTGTATCATTACCAGGGTTTGGTCCAGCCTGGCCTTCATCTTGTATACCAGGGTTTGGTCCAGCCTGGCCTTCGTCTGGAGCACCACTTTTGACTACGGGAGGCACTTCCTCATCTGATTCCATGTCACTTTCAGTCAAGCCCAGTTCAGCATACAGGGACGATGATTCGTCATGACCCGAGGGTTCAGTTGGTGCGGAAGTACGTCTTTGAAAGATGTATTGTTCAGTTGGGCTCTTTTTCTTTGGAGTTTGAAGATTTAGTAGAACCCGAGCAGCTTGCTCAGCACCGACTTTCTCCTTTCCTTTTCCCTCTACCTCTGGAAGTGGTTGAAACTTTCCAGTATCAGTTTCCCTGAACACCACAGGTGGGAGAGGACCCCGATGTGCACCGTGAGCATCCTTCAGACTTTCTTCAATAGCCCTTTGCGTATCCGCTTCTAAGTCCCCAAATCCAGGTTCAGTCAATGGAATACCCTCATCAACAAACTCATCGACCAGCTGCTGAGATTTCTTAAGGGTTCGCTTCTTTGCCACCTTCTTAGCTTTAGCTCGTTTGGTTGGCGGTGTTGCTTCAATGGTTTCCTTAGCCTGCTTACGTTTTTTCTCCTTAGGCTTGGTTGGTGCTGGTTGAGGTTTCTTGGTTACTGCTTTAGGTGCTACGGGTTTAGCTTGCTTGGTTATCTTAGGTTTGGTTGATTTTGCGGGTTTTGGTACAGGAGAGTCAGGATCACTAACTTCTTCACTTGTAAGATATCTTTGGTGCTTGGCTACTTTCTTCAGATAAGCATCATAGTAATCTGCTCCTCGAATGTCATCAGTGATGAGTTCATTCGGAATAGGCATCCCAAACACTTCCCTTTTGGTTCCTTTGGCACTGAATTTGAGATATCCCAGAATGGGTTCTTCAGTCGGCAAATGAAGGGGAGACTCTGGTCTTAGATGGAACTTGTGCTTGCGTTGCAGGTGAAAGATAATCAGTTTAGTGAACCTCACACTTGGGATCACGATGAGAGTAGCTTTCTTCTTTCCCTGAGTGTGTTGTGCCAGATTCTTTTTGTCTTCCGTGAAGGTATGGATGGATTGAGTGAATTCTTCCCACATCCTTTCCGCATAATCGATATGAGCTCGATTGATGACGCCCCAAAGAATCTGCAACACTGGAGCTCTTGGCCTTTCAAACCCAGAAGTCTTTCCCGTAAGGCACAGATTAATGATTGTCGTGAGTGCCCTCCACGGTTGGAACATGTCATTAGTAACGACATTAGATAAGTGTTTGACTTCTTTTGGATAACCCAGACCGCTGACAAAGTTGATAAGAGTATCCTGAGTTGGAGGGGAAGAAAAAGCCTTATTGTTGTTGACTGGTGTGATTTGAAGAGAATCTCTGAGTGTGTCTTTAGTAAGGTTGAACCATTCCTCATCCAGTTGACACTTGTAACCCCCGTCAGTTCTGTTATAGCAAATAGTATCCCAGAACTATTGAATATAGATAGCTGGTATTATCGAAGAGGCGGTAAATGCTCTAAAGAAGTTGATATGTTTCAGAATGTCCACCGCAATCTTGTAGATTGGGTTGCTTTGTGAATTTTTAGCATCCAGATAGCAATTGCTTTTCCCTATTGGCACCCAACGAATACGAGGCAAGATTTGTTCATCTGTGCGGGTGGGTGGTGCCAAAGCAGGTGCTTGTTTAACCGGAGCATTAACATCAGCCATTATATCTGCACATTCACATATACAGAAAGACGTGCATACAGATAAGAGATGTTAGATGTGTGAAGGTCAATAGTTGAAGTCAACTATTCTGGTGAAGATCAATAGTTGAAGTCAACTCTTGAGGCAACGGAAGTTGACTCTTGTAAGAGAAGACTTAACACACTGACTAAACCACAAGACCCAAAGACAGTTTACAAGGACAGCAAGACAAAACGCAATGGATTAGTCACACTGAGCAAAATGCAATCTACAGTACACTTAAGGACCAAAATGCAGTGAATATTTAAATGATAAAAACTCAAAACGCATGGAAGCAAAACGCAATCACATCAAAACACAGCCATCAAAACGCAGGCATTATAATCTTCAAAAATAGGCAAAACGCAACCATTAATTTTTTTTTGAAATGGGGGTTTGATTATTTTAATGTTTTAATTGTCTTCTGAGCAAAACGCAACCACTTGTGTTTTGTCCTGTTCAATAATTAATAATCAAAACGCAACAAATAGATAAACCAAAACGCAGCATGGATTATCATAGCAAAACACAATCAGATATTCTAAACCAAAACGCAACTAGAATTTCTTATCCACAATGTAACCTAGAAATTCTAATCCAAAACGCAACTAAGAAATCTTAGGCCAAAACGCAACGAGGAATATTTTATTAAAACGCATTCAAGAGCATAACCAAAATGCAACCAAGAATCTAACACCAAAACGCAACCAAGAATGTTTTATCATGCAGAATCAATCATTCAAATTAGGGCTTCCTTGACCACACTATATCATGCTATACATACTATAACAATATCTAACTATATTAACAACAACCCTATGCAATGACAAGCATCAAACAGGCGTGAATTTGACTAAAAAGTCAACTAGTAGTCGAAAATCACAGGGACCCTAATGAAGTAATTGGGGATTCAATTGATACATCTAGCAAGCTTCATATGTTTATTCTAATGCTATCCCAACACCTAAAACACAAACAGAAACACTAACCAAAGTTTTGTTGATGAATAGTTACGAAAATCTACATAGCAAGATTTTTTAAAAGATTTAGGCCACGATGTTATGGAGATAACATATTAAGGTGATAGTTATCATTAAAACAAGTCTTACCACAACACGAAATCTTACAAGAATTCGACAAATAAGCAAATCGCAACAAAGGTTGTGTTATAAGTTTGAGAGAGAAAAGTTGAAAAACTTTGACTAGTTTTTTGACTTGTTTGACTGGGTCAAAACGCAACATCCTTAAGTACCTAGTTTCAATTTTCAGATAATGACACAAATGGCCCCTCTCTCTTTACTTTCTTTTCTTTTAGGATTATCTAGCTACAAAGGGGTTGATTAAGTTGCATTAATTGCACAATTAGTCCTTTATTGTGTTACAAGTCTAGCAAGCAAACATCAACTAGCACTTAAGGCCCTATTATTGCACATAGATTACACATTTGGCCCTTGTTGAGTTAACACACATTTAACTCCCCCTTAAACTATAACCCCGTTAGTTACCAAACCATTCTTAGTTATGTATACAATGTGTTAAAAATGCCCGTTAGATTTCATGAATTTGAAAAAAAAACTACTCTCCTCCTCAATCAATGACCCGTTTTCTATTTAAAGAGCTGTAGTCGTTGATTGAGTGTCAAATTTATGAAAAGCCAAGTCCGATTGATTTTCAAAAAACACTATTAAACGACCATGTGAAATCTAAATAATTTTCTGTAGAATCATAGACGGAAAATTATAAGAATAAAAGAAGACTTCTCTTCTTTATCAAGAAATAATGCACTGAAGCCTACATTAGATCGAGCATGCACGGATATAAAGTAATCCATGTCCGAGAGAACTTAATCACCCGTTGTTAGGAACAACTGTCTTTTTAGCGACGATCTTTCCTCATTTTGAAAACCGGGTTGCAGTCTGAAGTAACTGCAAGCCATTTAGACATGTTTTGAAAAGTTTAAACTTCCGTTCGAGCTTCATTTAAAGGCATGTGTCATTATTGAGTGACATTTCTAGGTCCGTAAATGTTATCGATAAATGGAAGACATGTCTTGGAATTTTTTTTTTGAGAGATTATATTTTCTGATTTTTATGGATTTTTGTGAGTTTTATATTTTTCTATTTTTCTTTTTGATGATGAATATGTACATATTTACATAGGATACTTGAAGCAAATACGTTACTCATCCTTATCATCCTGAAGACGTTTGAGTGTCTCTGGCTTCATACTCTTTATGCCAAACCGCGGGAGAATGAATTCAAATCGTTCTCTGGGTAGTGCCTTAGTGAATATATCTGCCAGTTGATACTTTGTCCTCACGAAATACAACTCAACCACTCCCTTCTCTACTTGTTCTCTGATGAAATGATGTCGGATGTCGATGTGTTTAGACCTGGAGTGCTGGATGTTGTTGCAGCATAGAGCTATGGCACTCTTGTTGTCATAATACAGAGGGATGTGATTGTATGCAAAGCCATAATCCAATAATTGAGACCGAATCCATAGGATTTGGGCACAACAACCAGACATCGCGATGTATTCAGCCTCTGTAGACGAGATGGACGTGCTAGTTTGTTTCTTTGATGACCAACTAACTAACTTATCACCAAGGAACTAAGCACCACCAGATGTGCTTCTTTGAGTGTCTTGACAACCTGCATGATCTGATCTGCCATGGCAGTGTCTTTCGGATACCAAAGACCCATATTTATGGATCCTTAGAGATACCGAAAGACCCGTTTAACTGCTTCAATGTGCTTTTTAGTAGGCTTAGATTGATATCTAGCACACATGCACACAGCAAAAACAAGGTCAGGTCTACTGGATGTGAGATACATCAGGGATCCAATCATATTGCGATATTGGGTCTAATCAACAGGGATCCCTGAGAGGTCCTCATCCAGTTTTGTTCGCTCCACCATGAGAGTGTCAACAGGGTCACTTTTATGAAGATCAAATTTCTTTAAAATCTCATTAGCGTATTTAGAATGATTTATGAAAATGCCTCTAGGATTCTGAGAAATCTGTAAGCCTAAGAAAAAGGATATTTGACCCATCATTGACATTTAAAATTTAGCTCATTTCATTAGAAAAACGGTCACAGTCTTTGGGGTCGGTCGAGGAAAATATGATATTATCAACATATATTTAAACACGAAGAGTGTGTTTGCCTGTTTTTCGAATGAACAAGGTTGGATCGACTACACCCTTGGAGAATCCTTGAGCCAGAAGAAACTTCGACAAAGTGTCATACCATGCCCGGGGTGCCTGCTTTAACCCGTAAAGAGCTTTCTTCAGACGGTAGACATGATGTGGATGATCTGGGTCAACGAAGCATTCTGGTTGGCTCACATAGACTTCTTCTTTAAGCTCGCCATTTAAGAATGCAGTTTTCACGTCCATTTGATAAACTGTCATGTTTTTGCTGGCATCATTGGCAAGAAAAATTCTGATAGCTTCAAGTCTGGCGACCGGGGCGAAGGATTCTTCAAAATCAAGACCTTCTTCTTGACGATATCCTTTCACGACAAGACGTGCCTTGTTTTTCAACACGTCACCATACTCGTCAAGTTTCACCTTATAAATCCACTTGAGAGCAATAATCATTGCACAGTCTGGAGGTGGCACTAATTCCTATTTGTCCAGTCGATCAAATTCATGGATTTTATCTTGCATGGCTTAAAACCAGCAGTCTTCAGTAATAGCAGATTTGAAGTTTTTAGGTTCGACTTTGGACAGTACTGAATTGTAAAAGCACCACAGAGCATCTGTAGCAAGCTATTTCCGAGTGGATACCGGTCGAGAAGGGTTCCTAATAATGTTATCAAGAGGATGAGAGTCGGTCCATTTGCAGAGATGTTTATGAGGTTGAGTGGATTGGTTGGGTGTAGGAATCGCGAGAGTCCCAGAAGATGATGCTTTAGAGTTCGGGTCTGGGGCGAACACATTAACAAATGGTTCGTGCTCAGTTATAGCAAACGGATTTACTTCAAAAGATTGCTTAGTTGTAACACCATGATGTACCGAAGATGATTGATAAGCTAAGGATGATGATGAATGACTGCCTGATGGTTCATCGTTATCAAAGGATATAGATATTGATGGACCGGTTGGAATGACCGAGGGTGGAACTGCGGGGACATAAGGCATCTGATGATCACCCGTAGGAGTCTCAAAATATTCATCAAACATTGGTTGAAACAGCAGCTCCAAGTCTTTATTGGTGGGAGGTACATACGGAATAGCGAGAGCAGAATTAGGTACGAGCCCTGAACTTATAGGTCTAAGCGTCAAAAGGTTAGGATTGGGTCTTGAACTAGAGTGAACATGATCCGTTTGCTCAATCAGCTCATCAAATGTAACGTGAATAGTTTTCATTATTTGACGGGTCTGTTTGTTGTAGATTCTGTAACCCTTCCTGTTTGGTGCGTAACCAACAAAGAACCCAATGTCTGCTTTAGCTTTCAATTTGCCAAGATCTTCGCTGTCGTTTGTTGGGTAGCAGAGAGCCCCAAATATACGTAGGAAAGAGAGATCCGGCTTCTTGTCATGCACTAGTTCATATGGGGTTTTGTTGTGAAGAGTATGTATAAGGGATCGGTTTTGGGTGTAACAGGCAGTAGCCACAGCTTCTGCCCAAAGAAACAAGGGAGCCTTGGAGAATATCAACATTGTCCGAGCAGCTTCAACAAGAGTGCGATTCCGTCATTCAACAACGCCATTCTGCTGAGGAGTTCTCGGAATGGTCTTCTCGTGGGTAATGCCAACGCTTTCATAGAAATCTGTCAAATCTTTATTAACGAATTCGGTGCCATTATCAGTCCGCACGAACCGGACAGTTTTGTTGAGACCGACTTGAAGTTGTTTTAACAGATTGGTTACAAAAGCGGGAGTCTCATCCTTGGATCTCAAAAACTTCACCCATGTAAACCTGGAGTAGTCATCGACTATTACCAAAATGTATTTCTTCCCATTTATACTCTGCACTCTTAGAGGTCCACATAAATCCATGTGAAGGGTGTGTAAAACTTCCGTAATAGTGTTAATCGTCTTGGGTTTGCGGGTAGCTTTCCTGCTCTTTCCAAGTTGACATGCCGAACATAAATGATCCTTTTCAAACTTCAACCGAGGTAAACCTCTAACAAGATCTTTACGAGCTAGATCATTGAGCGTGCTAAAGTTTAAGTGATTCAGGTGACGATGCCATAACCAGGATTTGTTCTTGGAGGCTTTAGACAGTAAGCAAATGGGAGAGGACCTCATCATATCTTCAACAGAAATGGTGTATAAGTTCGTACCACGACTTCCTTTGATAAGGTCGACACCATCTAAGTCTCGGACGAAGCATGTGTGCTTTCTGAAGGCAACTTCTAGATCTGAATCACAAAATTATCCGACAGAGAAAAGGTTGTATCCAAGTCCCTCTACATAGTATACCCTGGAAATTACACTGTCACCAATTACATAATCCCCATATCCCATAATTGCACCAAAATGGTCATTTCCGAATCGAACAGTCCCAATAAACTTTTTCACGAAATTCCTGAGCCGTGAGCGATCTCCAGTCATATGTTTTGAGCAGCCTGAGTCTAAATACCAGAGAACGATCTATACAACCTGCATTTGAACAAAGGCGAAAATGGAGATTTAGATACATTGGATCCCCAATTGCAATTGGGGTCCGGTTGGTTAGTGCACGCAAGATTATACATAATTGGGGCAATAGTTTCCTGTGGATCAGCTGGCAAACAGTCACTCTTAAGAGCAATAGACCTAACTAGAGGGTACTATCTTCCTAATGGGAGAAGTCTACCAGTGGGCTTCCATTATTTTATAGGCAAGACCTTAGGTGGAGTATTCCTAGTTAAAGGCCACTGATTTCCTAAAGGTAATATTCTGCCAGTGGGTTGCCACTGATGGCCGATGGTGGTAAATAATTTCCCTGTGGCCTTCCAAGCTTGCTTAACTTGCTTAACCCACCATACTTTAGTGGCAGATGATTGTTTCACACACATTTCAGAACGTACAACACATTGATCATGATTAACAGAAATTAAGCATTTGTTACAAGTTTTGCAAGAAGTATTAGAATTCGAATTAATTACAGTACGCTTATAGCTAATACTAGAATCAACACGATTCTTATGTTTCTCATTCGACTTATTCATCCTAGAGTGGGCTTCTACTTGTTTCAAGGCACTTTTAGCTGGCAGGGTCCTATCTTGCTTTGTATTGCTCCTAGGCGTTGACTTGCTAGCTGCTGAGGCACCTTTTACTCCTATAGAGGGAATTCCAGGAATGTTAGTCGAATTTATTTTCTGGTGCTCAACTTGTGTTGGTGTGTTATGAGTCGAGGTTTCATGTGGTTTAACAAAAAGTAACTCCCTTTTTCCTAAGTGAATTGGTAGAGGCATTTTGTTTATTGCAAGGGCCAAAGTCTTTAGGACACGTGCCTATTACATATTCTAACAACTCCTGAGAGTGTTTAGTGTAACGGCAAGCCGAAGCGAGAGAGGTATCCAATGGTCTTTCTACATTAGCATCCTCTACTATTTCACGAAGGGTTTCTACATTTTCCTTAAGGCGTTTGATATAGTGTAGATGCACTTCTTGATTCTTCTTGAGTTGAGGGGGAATTGGTTCAACATCTATAGGATATATACCAGGAGCCAGCACCTTAGGTTTACAATCTGGTATAGTGACACATTTGGAATTCTCTTTAAGTTGATCCTTAAGGTGTTCAATTTTAGATAACAAAGAGTTAATCTGGTCAGTGGTTTTGGCATGCGTTATTTTAATTGAATCATACAACTCCTTATAATGCTGCTTAACTTTTGCATTTTCTGCCCTAAAGCATTCATTGAGATCGTGAAGGGCATTGAGCTTTGCAGTTAAATCTTTGTTCTGAGAAACTAACGCCTTAAGGTCAAAAGTGGGATCTGTATCACTATTCTTCTTTGTTAAGCGAGAGATTTTCTCCTTTAATTCACGAATCGTATTGCCTCGACTTTGAATCTGATCATTTAGTTTCCCAATCACAAACAGTGAATCAAATGAAGGAGCATCCGAAGATGTCACTGGTTTTTTGTTTCCAAAACGTTCTTTGAGATTTTGATACTTTAATTGTAAGTTGAAGTGTTCAACTTCAAGTTTGGAGAAATGTTTAATCATTGAGTCGTGATCATCATTTTGAATCTTGTTTCTCAGATTAAAATTTTCAGATTCAAGGTCGGCAATACGTTTCTGAGCACTAGTGAAAGCATCATGCATGTCAGAAAATCTAGACACGTTTAGTACAGAATCCGTTGCAGTATAAAACACATCTTTGGACAAGCATTCAGCAACTAAGTTCTCATTGGTGATGAGAAGGTTTTTCCGTTCAATCTCACCACTCCGTAGGTCTGTCTCATTCTGGTCCACTTCGGCTTCCAAATTTTCAAAAACGGCTTTCATTGCCCTAACTTCAGTGACTAGAGATTTTTGAATTCCTTCAAAATGTTCTTTGAGTAGATTGAAAAATGGAATTACTTCGAAGTAACACCTTTTTGTTTGTTCAAAACCCCACCTTTACCCTTTCAGTAATGCTGTTAGTGGTGATACCTTTTTACAAGTTTTTCTCAAAAATCCCAAAATAGTTTAGTAATTACATACAGAGCCAAATATTTACTTGACCTTGTAGTTGGAAGCGTCTAATCGGGACCACCAGATGTGACCGTGTATTGGAGAGATACATAGTCGCCGCTGGTAGGACCGGTAGGGTGTCGCATTGGCCTTTAGCTCTTCGGCCTTTCGTTTTGCTAGATCTAAGGACCAAAATACTTACTCAGGTGTTAGTTGAGTCTGAGGGGTGAATGTTGCCATGAAATTTTCTTTTGAGTAGTTATGGGGCGTAATGTTAACCCTCTTTTCCATACAGACAAAGTCATTCATTTTCACATGCAGTTTATTCCTAGTATCTTCAGCTAACTCTAATTCTTCCTTAGATGTTGACACAATTACCGGCACATGATGAGGCTTAAGAAGTTCATCACCATCGTATAGTGCCGATTGGGCCTTTTTGGCCTGTCTGAGGTAAAAAGGGTTTTGGGCACCTAATGTAGTTTTAGTCTTTTGATCATACACCTGAGTAAGATTTAACATCATATGGACAGTTTGAATGGATTGATCTTGTGAGTGAAGCTTATTCTCAATTTTATCGTTAAGGTATTTCAAATTGGAAAAATCGGTCAGGAATTTTGACTCTTTCTGTTTAAACTCTTATTTCAAAGTCGTTACGGTTTCTTCAATTATCTTATTGTTTTTCATAGTTGACTTAAGTTGTAACTTGAAAGAATGAAGTTCCTTTTTAAGATTTTTTTTCATTTTATTACGATTTTGAATAAGCATACGCATTTGATCATCCATTCATTGTTCACATTCAGTCAGTTCAAACTTAGCACGTTGCTCATAGATGGTAACCTGTTCCTTGTAGATCTTAAGTTCAGTGGCTATTGGGTCATGAGGAATGAACGCATCATTAACAGGCGATACACATACACTATTTAGGGCGGAAGATGCACAACTTGGTACACTAGAAGTGTAATTGACTAAAAAATATTGTTCATATGGAATAACATTACTGTTACCCATATAGACACTAGTTGTGTTAATAACATCTGATGGTTGTACTTTATTATGAACCTCATGTTCGTCCTGATTAGAGATACTATGATCAATAGCATTTTCTAGAATATGTACCTCAGATAAGATTGATGTATTGGATGGACCAGCTTATGGATTTGCTAACCAGACTGAGGACAAATTAGCCATGAATATTGACTGAGCAGTCGTTTCATCATCAACATCTGAATCAAAAGCGTCACATTCATCTGCCTAGAAGATGTTATCCTCATTTAGAGCTAAGTCTTGAACTGGTTGATTATCCACATCTGTATCAAAGGTGTTTCCCTATTCACCAGCTAGAAAGAGTAGTTCCTCTTCATCCAAAACTGCACCATTCTCTTGGGCTTGCATCAGCAGCATCTTGTCCTTGAAATAATCAGAATTCTGTAGACTCTTTGGCTGAGTACAGTTCC
Organism: Tanacetum coccineum; assembly: GCA_026074375.1. Lineage (NCBI taxonomy): Eukaryota > Viridiplantae > Streptophyta > Magnoliopsida > Asterales > Asteraceae > Tanacetum > Tanacetum coccineum. Next base: position 17,975 of record BQNB010001034.1, read on the forward strand.
TTGCAATATGTCCAACTCCATTATAATTATAACACTTGACCAGTTTCCCTTGACCTGCATTGGCATTCCCAACTCTATTCTGTGCACCCCCATTTCTTGTTGTACCATTTCCCATAAACATTCTGAACTACAACCCGACCATCTTGAATAGTTGCTTGATTCCGGGTGTTAGATGAAGTTTGAAGTTGATTGTTAGTCTGAGGAAGCGTTGCTCTGAAGGATTAGGCAAGGAGCGCCATTTGTTTGGTGAGGTTGTTAAGTAGTTCATCAGTTTGAGTGTAACCGGAGTCAATTTGTGATGTTTTAGGGAATTGTGGATATTGTGGTGATTGACGATTTGTTGATGAAGAGGGATATTGATGAGATTGGACATGTGATGATTGGGCATAAGGTTGGACCGTTGACACAAATGCAAGTTGATCATTCATAGCAGGAGTGATTCTTTCAATAATCAGTTGATCTTGTGCAGCATGCTTCTCATGTTGTTTTAAGTATGCATACAGCTGTTCGTGATTTGTCTCTTTCAGACCTTTGTTGAGTTTAACGGCTGTCACGAACCTATCCCATTCAGGTGACATATTGTTCACGAACTTGGAGTTCAGTTGAATGTTAGGCATTGTCATTCTGATATTCCTCATGTCGTTGACCAGCTTGTGAAAGCGAACATAGTACTCATTGATATTTTCACCTGGAAGCATCTTGAACCTCTCAAACTCATCGTACAACTGAGATTCTCTATCTTCTTTTGTGAGTTCAGAACCAGCCAGAAGCATTTTGACGTTGTCCCAAATTGCTTTTGCTTCAATGTTGTGATTGATGAGCTTGTAGATATCTTTGGGAAGTCCTTGAAGCACAATATTGGTGGCACGGACATCTGCATCGTATCGTTTCTTCTCCGTGTCACTGAGGTCCTCATATGTACGAGGCCTTTCTGGTCCAAGAAGGACACCTCCCTCAGGGGTAGTTCCGAGGGCATCCCTTGTGGTTCCAAGCTCAAATGGTCCTTGATCAATCGACTGAAGAATTTGCAATCCATTTTCCTTTCCCCTACAGTACAATCGGATTCGTTGTGACCATGATTCGTAATCAGTCCTATCGAGCATAGGAGGGCGGGTATCGGAACCGGCCGCTTGAATATCATCTGAATTACTGGACATGGTTGATTATTTGTATTATGATAAACTTTGGATCGGTACAATGATTAGTGATTGTGTGTTAAAAGTGATGATTGTTTGTTGGATTAGGTGTTATGTTGTTTGATTGTGATTTGGTTTGGTTGAAATGAGTTAACGTAATGAAGATAATAAGACTTAGGCAAAACGCAGTGAAGAGTCTTAGACAAATCTCAGTGAAGAAGCTTAGACAAATCTCAGTGAAGAAGCTTAGACAAATCACAGTGAAGAAGCTTAGATAAAACGCAGTGAAGAAGAAAATTTTGCCGGAGTTTCTTTCTACCAAAATGCAACGATGGTCTTGAAGCAAAACACAATCAAATGTTGAAGCAAAACGCAGTGATGGTCTTGAGGCAAAACGCAGTGGTCTTGAGGCAAAACGCAGTGGTCTTGAGGTAAAACGTAGTGGTCTTGAGGCAAAACGCAGTGGTCTTGAGGCAAAACGCAGTGGTCTTGAGGCAAAACGCAATGGTCTTTAAGGCAAAACGCAGTGGTCTTGAGGCAAAACGCAACCAAATCTTGAAGCAAAACGTAGTAACCAAAACGCAAGAGCAGAACGTAACCTATAATAAGACAAAATATAGTACAGTTGTCCTTTACCAAAATGACAAAACGCAGTGTACTTTTTCTAATAAAACGCAACCAAGAATGTCTCAGAGAGGCAAAACACAATGAAGAAAAATACGAACTTTTTCACCTAAAAACACCTAAAAATCACCCCTTTGAATGTTTTTGCTTGGTTTCTTTTGTACAACTCGATCCAAGAAGGTTATAACAACTATAAAAACATAAACTTTAACATCACAAACGTGAGAATCAAAGAGTGTGAAGAAAAAGACCATAAACCTTTAAAAACCAAACTTTTGATCTAAACTAACCAAGAAAACGCACACACAATCTATCTAATCATCCCATGGGCTCTGATACCAATTGTAGTATATTGGATATCATAACACAAGCCTAGGATTAATGTTTGGCCGAATTATCTAGAGAGAGAAAGTGGGAGTTCTAGAGAGAGGAAATCACTTAGTGTGTGTTTGTGATAACATGAATATCTAACCCCTTCCCATGGCTGGAAAAGGGGTATTTATACAAGAGTTTGGTGCCCCTAAATGGGCTATGGAGTGGGCTAACAAGTGGGTAAAGACTCGGCCTAACACCATAAGTCGTACGGTAACTAAACGATTAAAACTAAGACTACGAGCTAACCTATGCTAGATATAACACGGGGTGTGTGTGTGTACATGTTTAGTTAGTTAGTATAGATTAATAGTTAGTTAGTAGCCCCAAGTTATAGAGTTGGGGGAAAGGTGGAAACATATGTAATAAAGAAAAACCTTGAAAATAACTTTGATTTATGTTTATTATTCCGCTGCGCAATTTATCAATCATTGTTATTATATCCTAGATGAGTCTTAATAACGATCTCCACAATTGGTATCAGAGCCATGTGGCTCGTGATATCTAGGATCTATAAGGTTTTTGGAATTGTGTTCTTGGTGAAAAAGAAGAGACGAATCTTTTTTTGGTGTATTGGTGATTTTGGTGAAGTTAGGGTTTTTGCAACACTAAAAAGTGTCGTCTTTATACTTAAAAAAAGACGACTATGATTATTTTTGGTGCAAGTCATGTTGGTGAAAACTAGGGTTTTTCATTAAACCTTAATCTGGTCATGAAGATTGATTCGTCCTTGGTTCCAAGAAATAGCAGGTACGATTAGTTTATGAACAAAAAGAACGAGCAGCAGGATTTGACGATCATCTAATCGTTTCTTGGTGTTAAGAAGAAGCTGCTGAAAACCCTAATTATCTAAGGTTTGGTCGTTTATTGGTATGAAGAAAAAGGCAGCAGAATTTTGATCTTGATTCGAGTTTGTACTGCTCACATTGATTATTAAAGCTGCTTGGGCTTGAAGGTATGTTAGTGCTGCTTATGTACATGTTTCTGCTGTCAATGAAGCTAAGAAAGGTTAATACTGCCAATGAACACTTAGTACTGCTAATAGAAGTTAATACTGCCAGTATAATTTTAGTACTGCTCGTTGAAAGTTTATACTGCCAGTTGGATATTAGAACTGCTAGGCTTACAAGTTAATATTGCTGCTTATGTAAACATAATACTGCCAATGCAACTTAATGCTGCTACAAGAAATAGTTAATACTATTGACTGGATTCGAAACAAGTATATTAAGGCTACAAGCTTTGATTAGTACTTCCAGTTTTGAGTATTACTACAGCCAGGGTAAATGGAATGAGTTAGTACTGCTAGCGTTAAAAGCAGTGAGGTTAATACTGCTCGGGCTTATTGTTTATATTGATGGCTATGTCCGATGTTGGACAACAGACGCTTTTGGATCTCGGATAGAACTATTTTTAACAACATTTTATTCTTAATTATTTATGGCTCGTTTTGGATTTATTGAAGAGGTGATTAGGAAGATAATTAAATATTGCTTATTTGATGTTGTAGTTGAGTTTCACAGACGCGTGTTCTTATTATATCCTCTGGTCAATGGATAACTTATTCGTGCTTATATGATGTTGACAAAGACTTACAAAATCTAAGAATGTGTGATTTTTCTTATGATGCTCAATGCTCACATTCGCTATCACTTGAAGGAGTTATGTTATTATGCTTAGTGTCACATTTTATAGGATGAATGAGGATTTTGTCAAGAGATTGTGGGAGATTCTACTTCTTCATCACGTGGATAGTGCAAGACATAAGACATAAGTTTGGGAGATTCTACTTCTTCATCAAATTCGGTATACTCAGTTTTCTTCATCAGTAATCACTACATAGAGCCTATAGAGTTTGAGATTCAAGAGATGGTAAACATATTGGTTTCAGGGGAAGTTTATTGATTAAATGTTTAACCATCTACATGCACCATTTGAGGGGAAGTATTTCGTTACTACTGCTAGTCGTTTATTACTGCTCCTAGTTTATGTTTCTACTACTTAGAGTCATTTATCATATTATGCTTCATGGCAGGTATTTTGAGTATTGGAAGGCTGGATTAGTAGTTGTGGTATATGGTTTGTAGCTTTTATGATCCAAGTTGCGTATCTACAGAAGAACCCTATTAGATGATTACAAAAAGGGAAGAAGATTACAAGTTTATTGATTTGCAGCTTATTATGTGTGGTGGCATGTTTAAGGAGATCTTAAGTCAAGGGGAAGCATTAAAGATTGTTTCATTCATGGAGATGATTACATCTCAACCTCTCTATTTAAGGGGAAGTTCGTACGCGACTTTATTTGTTTTGTCATCATCAAATAGGGGAAGATTGTTGGGATTCTTGATTTGATGAGACAAAGTGCATAAAAGAATGAAACAAAAGGACTTAAATGCAAAAGAAGAATTCTTTTAATATGGAAGATTTTGAAAATATTTCTAAAAGGATCACCTTATGAAGATAGAAGATATTAGAAGATCAAGTTTAATATTTAAATGATTTATTTGTCTTATACTTATCTTCTTATGTAAGCCTTGAAATCTCTCTATATAAAGAGATTCATAGGCGTCTGGTATTGGCATCCAGTAAACTTTAGCTTACAATTGAGTCTAGAAAAGCGTGTGGTGTCTACACGTTTTGTTAGTTAGTTATATTTATAGTTAGTAGTAGCCCCAAGTTATAGAGACGTGTTGGGGAAAGGTGGACACATATGAAAATAAAGAAAAAACCTTGAAAAGAACTTTTGATTCATGTTTATTATTCCGCTGTGCAATTTATCAATCATTGTTATTATATCCTAGATGAGTCTTAATAACGAATCTTATAGGTGGGACAGGCCGTTTACTAGTGCCTTAACAGAGATGGTACCTTTGTATTCCATCATATTTTCATCGACGTGATGATGAGGATGAGGGATGGAGCAAAGTGGAGGTAGAGGAAGCGGAAAGTAGAAGGATGACCTCTTTTGTGCCCATTATTCCTTTCGTATTTGGCTCATAGTGGGAGCGCGAGGATGCATAATAGGTTCGTACAACAATATCGATACATTTGACAAATCAGGATAATTTGACATGATCAGATCTAAACAAGAGAGTCAACAAATACCGTTGGGTTGTATTAACCGGGCTTTGTTTTTTGACCAACTCCATTTGTTTTACAACTAAGAATGCAAAAGATTGTATGGCTCGGACCTAGCGATATAATAAAGCATGTGACAAAGACACACCGGGACATGATCCCGGTTACCACCAAGACAAAAGACATTTTCATGAATTATGTCGACCCAAGTCTTCATAATTGGTGTGATTTCACGAGTTAAGATTTGATTTTCCTCGACATTAATGGTTTGACTATGACGGGTACGATTTAAGGGTTCCTCCATTTCAACTTGAACATAGAGTTTTATGTCATCAGGAGTTGGAGGGGTAGTTTGATAAAGACCGCTTAAGGTAACACTAAACTTCAAGTTGTCAAGTGACCACTTGTCGGAGAAAGAACATTGACCTTCAATAGGAATGCGAATGATTTGATCGAATTTTTCAAGAGTAAGGGAAAAGACTTTGTTTTGGATGACAAACTCGACTAACATTTGACTTTCAGAATTATAGTCAAGACGAAATTAACTATAGAACTCAAGAATAAACCGAGGAACAATTTGCTCATTTATTGTGAGAAGACGGTTGAACCCAATCATCCCAAACATAGTATTTAGATACACTATATTATCAAAGTTAGGATCCAAAACCTGACCATAAATATGATGGTTTTCAATAAATTCGAATATATATCTTAAAGGTGGAGTAAATTCATTGGAAAATTTTAGAATATAGCTACGAGTATTTTTTTTTGGTTAGATATAGTCACACGAGGCATTGTCACCTATACAAAGAAAATTTAATATATATATAATTTTATCATTGTGAAATCGTATAAAAAAATTTATGCCTAGTATGTGCTTACATGCAACAAATGTAGAGTGGTAGTTAACTCGACTCTAAGCAAAAACTTATGAGTTAACCCAAACACTCCTTAATTCAAATTTGTTCATTCGAACATGTCAAAAATATATATTGACTATATATCTCGATCGATGGTCATGAGATCATTATGCATGAGTGCTAAAACGTTTTTGGAATGTATTAACAATGCATTAAAACATTTTTATGATGTTCCTAACGTAAGAGATTTTTGAAAATAAATTGGGGTTTTGTTTAGGAAGAAATTTTTTCTAAGCACACTCAATTATGCAAATCCTATGTCTACGGGAAACACAATAGTTATGCATTGTGTTATTCTAGTCTTAATTGAATAATAACACTCAAAAAACCAAAACCCCCAATTTTGATTTTGAGTTCAATTGGATCCTAGACTCAAATTAAGAAGAAACATGATGAAATAACTTACAATTGATGATGTTTATGATGTTTAGGATGATAAGTGATGTTGATTGCACCTTAAATTTTTGTTTTAATAGTCGATTTTTAATAGTCGATTTTTGATTTTTGAAGGGGTGTTTGTTTTTGTGTTTAAAAAAATTATAGTCAGACTTTACATGTTGTTCTGCTAGCGGTCCTATAAATATATGAGGGCCACCTAATTTAATAAGGGGGTGCCTAGTTTATGGGGACCGCCTCCAGCAGAGGGTTTTGGACTTGATTTTTAACGACTTTTACAAAGAGAGTGACATTTTAATTTGCATTTCGCTAATAAAAAAATACTTAAAATACTTTGGATAAAGTAATTAAGTTGTCACGACACGAAATGGAATATAGACTAGAATCAAAACTTAGAAGAAAAGAAGAGACCGATTTACGGAACCATCATTCCTAAACCAAGACAAAGATAATTGAACGATTCATGCTTGAGGTGTTTAATAAGAATGTCGGCGATATTATCTTCAGACGATACCTTTTTGATTGAGATGTCTCCTTTTTGAACATTGTGGTGACGAATTTCAATGTGTTTCACCCGCGAGTATTGCACCGGGTTTTTGTTTAGGTCAATCGCGCATTTGTTGTCGCACATGATCAGAACGTCATCGATTTGAATATCGTAGTCGATGAGAGCTTGTTTCATCCATAGTGCTTGTTGACATGCCTTTCCAGCGCTTATGTATTCGGCTTCGGTCATAGATATAGCAAGAGCGGTTTGTTTCTTCGAGAACCATGATGTTAGACAACATCCTACGAACGTACAAATATCGCTAGTGCTTTTTCGGTCCACATAATCTCCTGCATTATTAGAGTCGGCATATACTATGGTTTCTATGTCGGTCCCCTTAGGTTACCATAATCCTAAGTTCCTATTGTGTATAATGTATCAGAAGATTTACTTAATCGCTTCAAGATGAGAGGTTTTGGGATCCTCTTGGAAGCGTGCACAAAGGCAGACACTAAACATGATATCAGGTCTACTTGTCGTTAGGTATAATAAACTTCCTATCATACCTCGATACTTCATACTATCTATGAACTCACACTATTCATCTTTAGTGGCTTTCGTATCCGAGGACATGGGTGTTTTCTATGGTTTAGATTCTTCTAATTCAAATTTCTTGAGCATTTCTTTAATATATTTAGATTGATTAAGGAAGATGCCATCTTCCATTCGTTTTATTTGTAATCCTAAGAATAAGTTAAATTCATCCATCATGCTCATTTCAAACTAGTCGTGCATGATTTTGGTGAAGTCATCACACAACTCTTGACAAGTTGAACCAAATATAATGTCATCGACATATATATGAACAATGATGATATTTGAATCTTTGTTCTTTGTAAAGAGTGTGTTATCTACCATTCCCATGTTATAATCATGTTTAATAAGAAAGGATTTTAATCTATCATACCAAGCTTTAAGAGCTTGTTTAAGATCATACAAAGCTTTCTTGAGTTTATAAACATGATTCAGTTTTTCGAAATCAATGAATCCCAGAGGTTGTGCCACGTATACCTCCTCATTGATACAACCATTTAGGAATGCACTCTTTACGTCCATTTGGAACAATTTAAAATCTAAGACACAAGCATAGGCTAATAAAATCCTAATTGACTCTAATCTAGCTACATGAGCATAGGTTTTGTCATAATCAATTCCCTCTTGTTGATTATAACTTTGAGCTACTAACCTAGCCTTATTTTGATATACAATACCGTTCTCGTCTAGTTTATTTCTATACACCCACTTAGTTCCTATAATTGTCGTACTCTTAGGGTGTGGTACTAACTCCCAAACATTATTTGCAATGAATTGATTTAATTCTTCTTGCATTGCAATTATACAACTTTCATCCTTTAAGGCTTCATTCACGTTCTTAGGTTCTATAGTTGATATAAAACAAAAAAGTTACTTTGGTTTTGGGCTCGAGGCCTAAGAGTTCTTTGTTTAAGGTTTCCTATGATGTTTTTTAATGGATGGTTCTTAGATTCCTTAATGTTGACAATTTCCTCAACTTATAAAGTTTTATCCTCAATGTCATTTTCTAGTTTTTATGTTCGGTAACCTAAATTGATTCTTCTTCATCTAAGTCATCATCCACCGGTGATGTTTTAGATGGTGGAGGAGTTTCATCAAATGTCACATTGAGTGATTCTTTAATTTTCATGGTGTGTTTGTTTAGGATGATATAGGCTTTGCTATTTTGGGAGTAGCCTAGGAAAACACCTTCGTATGACTTTGGGTCAAACTTGGTGAGGTAATCTTTGGTATTTATAATGAAACATTCACTTCCAAACACTTTGAAGTAGTCAAGAGTAGGTTTTCTACCTCTCAAGAGTTCATATGGTGTTTTTCTTAAGATGGCTCTAATTAGGATTCGGTTATGAATGTAGGTTGAAGTATCTACGATGTTACACCAAAACTTTTGTAGTAACGATTGTTCATTCAACATTGTTCTACTTATTTCTTATAGAATCCTATTTTTTCCTTTCTACCATGCCATTTGATTGTGGAGTGCGTGGAGCCGAGAAGTTATGTGTAATACCGTTGGCATTACAAAACTCTACAAATTGCACTTCATTATCAAATTCTCTACCGTGGTCCATCTTAATTGACACTATAGAACAACCTAGTTAGTTTTGTATTTTCTTACTAAAGATTTCAAATTGCTCGAAATCCTCGGTTTTGGTTTTAAGAAATCTTGTCCATGTATACCTAGAATAGTCGCCTGCTATTACTAAGGTGTAGAGGTTTCCTCCGTAACTCCGTACAACGGATAGACCGAAAAGATCCATGTGAAGGATTTCTAAGCATTTAGTCGTTGAGACTATATTCTTAGATTTGTGACTAGCGTGAGCTTGTTTTCCAATTTTGCAAGCATCAAAAAAATGTTGATCAAACCTAAGCTTAGGTAAATTCCTAACTAGTTCCTTAGGTGCCAACGATTAAATTAGACGTATATTTGCGTTACCTAATCTCCTATGCCATAAAGTAGAGTTTTTTACAATCGTTGTAAGAAATTTTTTGTCTTTCGGCTTCGTTCCTAATTTCATCACATATATACAAGCCGCTTTTCCTAATACCTCTACCTATGATTTTTCCATCCTTTGTAATTTCGCTATCATGTTCAGAGAATATTACTTTACATTTATTATCACATATTTGACCTACACTTAGCAAGTTAAATCTTAAATTATCTACACGCTCTACATTTTCAGTATTAAGAGAGTCATTAAAAACCATACCTTTGCCAATGATGTTACCGTGAAGATTACTACCAAAAATGATGTTATCTCCATTGTATGCCTTGTAGGATGAAAAGAGCTTTTGGTTGCCCATCATGTGTTTAAATCATCTACTATCTTTTATCTACTCGTCGGGCTCCAAATCAATTCCAAGGCATATCTATTTATATAACACAATAACTCAAACATTTGGTCCCCAATATCTTATGGGTCCAAAGTCGTTAGCATTAAACATTCCTTGTATTTGGTTGGGATGTAGAAATGGAGGACACATTCCCCATGGCATGTAACTTTGAGGTTGGAAGTTATTCCAAGTTACATGAAAGCCATTTGGACGATTTTGTCGTCCTAGATTTATTTTTGGTTGCGATGTTTTAGATCGAGGATGAGGATTATTAATTTTCCTAGAAGGTGGAGTTTTTTTACCTAAATTTTGGTTTAGAGAATCCAACTCCGGGTTTTAAAGAAGTTTTATAAAACCGTTTAACCTCATCATCACTAGCAATGGGAATTTTAACATTATTAACCATTATATAGTTTGGTCTAGGACCGAAAATAGATTTTTGAAAAGAAACAAATTTTCCATTTTTTGATGAACATAAAGGCAGTCCCTGATTTGTTATGAGGGCTGTTTATACTTTACGAGGGCCGCCACCAGCAATCAGGGGACCGCCACCAGAGGTCATCTCATTTTGAGATTTTACAAATTCTGTTTTCTTAGTCCCACTTGTTGGTGCTTCAAATCAGTTAAACCCTAGACCTGATTTATATATCATTTAGTAAGTGTGTGCTCTTTTGAAATTGAGTTAGCTAAAAAGCTTCCTCTTTGAGTTTTTCATTGTCAATCTTAAGTGTTTGACACATTGTAAATTCGAGATCAACTCCCTTGTTTCTCTTGAGTTTAGACAACTTTTCTTTTAACTTACTAATTTTATTTTCTAAACTATTTCTAATGGATTTTAAATGTTTGTTCTTAGTGATTATTTTTAAACTCATTTTGCACAACTTAGTATATTCACTATCAAAAATGATATCATCTATTGAAGAATTATCATCAATAAAGTAAGAGGATTCAGAATGTATCTCGCTAGACGCATGAGCCATGAGACACGTTTTTTCTTTAGCCTTTTCATCATCTCTCTCACCGCTTTCACTCCAAGAATCTCCGATGAAAGCTTTTTGGTTCTTGTCTCTTGGTGGTTTAGGACATTCTCCGATAAGATGATTTGTGTCTCCGCATCTAAATCATTTCCTATCACTTTTTCCGTTCTTGTCGTCTCGGATTCTTTGGAATGTCTTCTTGTCATTCTGTGGTTTTCTCACGAACCTACCTCTTTTCTTAAAGAACTTCTGGAAGTCAAACTTTCTTCATTACTAGATTCCTTATTAGCCTTTAAAGCAAAAGATTTCCTTTCTCCTTTAGCTTTGACTATTTTTAAATCTTTCTTGACGATCATCTCATGAACTTTAAGGGTCCCAATGAGTTCATCAAGTAATAGTGATGTCAAGTCTTTCGATTCTTTGATTGTCGTGGCCTTTGCTCTCCATTTTAGATGTTAAGCCCTAAGAAACTTCCTAACATAGTTCTTGCTAGTGTAACCTTCATCAAGAGCTTTTAAACTAGTAATACTAGTATTAAATCTAGCAAAAGCATATTTATTGATTCGTCTTTAGAAATGATGAATTGTTCATATTGTTGTACCAAAAGGTCAATCTTGTTGTCTTTGACTTGACTATTACCTTGATGGGTGATTAACAAGGTTTTCAAAATTTCTTTTGCCGTATTACACATAAAAATTCTTTCGTACTCTTTCCTAGGCAAAGCATTGTAAATGACCATTTTAGCTTTGTTATTTTTTACAAGTCTCTTTTTAAGATCATCGTTTATATTTCAAAAGGGACAACCTCATCTACTTTGGTTTTTGGATTGTTTTGAATAGGTAGAAAATCACCCTCAGTAATAACATGCCAAAGATTAAGATCTTTTGATTTCACATACATTTTGAATCTATTTTTCTAGTAAATAATACTATCACTTTCGAAAAGTGGTGGTCTTTGCATAGATTTCCCTTCTAGATATTTGTCGAAATCCATAGATTGATCCAAGCTTTAAAATATAATATATTTTAAAAATCTTAAGTGACGTTGGCTTCTGATACTAATTATGGAAACTAGAAGGGGGGGGGTGAATAGTTTACCTGTTAATTGGCGTTTTAAAACTTTGGTATAAAAACGTTTGATTCGAGTATATGTGATATCAATCAATAATATGGACAATCAATATATCTAACTACAAACAATGCAATCACTATATAAATATAAACAACAAGATATAGAATGAATGTAAAGAGATAAGATATAGAACAATCAAACCACAACACCGAGAATTATAGTGGTTTGGCTACAAAGCTCTTCTTCGCCCTACTCTACTCCCCAAGTATCCAACTCAAGATTTTACTATGTCAACAAGCTCCCTTTAGGCAGAAAAAACCGTTACGCGTCGCTTATCCTGATTTTGGACACTAAGCTAAATGTCGAGCTATGGTAATTTGCTACAAAAACGAGTTAGAAAGACGAGTGCAATATATATTTTGAACTTGTAGCAATATTATGACAAATATATATATATATATATATATATATATATATATATATATATATATATAGATGGCCAAAAATAATAGAAGTAGCCAATGTAAATAAGCACTCAAATCACTCATCATATTAATAAACTAAAATAAAGCCATTCATTCATAAACTTAAAGAAAAATTCATACTTGAAAGCATGAATGTTACAAGACTAGTGTTAAAATAAGATACATAACTACATTAATATTCTAAAGACCACATAAGGCCTAGGTGATTCTTGATTCATAGAGGATGGCTTAGATAAAAGGTAGGGTGAAAATTTATTTAGAAACATCAAGGATGTTTCATGGTGAGGTGGAAAAGGTGAGGCGATAGCAGAAGTAAGAAGATATTCCATGTGAGAAAACACGAAATGCATTTCATCCCTAAGATAAAGGATGAGATTTTGGTTATTAAAGAAACATAGGCAATGTGCTCCATGATAATTAAGAACATTGAAGTAGATGGGATGGCCCATGAGAGGTGGTTGAGGTGGTAAGGGTGGTGATTGAGTTTCAAACATGTGATCAAGAGGAGTGATAGGTGAAAGAGAAAGAGTAATATCCAAAGAAGGATGGCTTTGAAGTGAAAGAAGACTTGAGGGTCTTAGAGGAGCATCTAATGGATCATCAAGAAAAGGATTAGTAGGTTGAAGATAAGGTGTGGTTCTTAAAGAAATATGTGGAGAATGTGGTTTTGATTCAAAAGAAGATTAGGTGGTTCCAAAAGTGGAAGATGTTTCTTTGGTTGATGGAGTTTTTTGATGGTGAATTAGGTGGAGATGGAGATGAGGATTTTTCTATATGAGAAGGGGTATGAGTTTCATCATCTTCTTGGGTTAAGTCCACAAAGAGTTTTCTTGGTGAATGATAGTGAGTTTAATATTCTTAGATGGATTAGATGATGACGCTTGGGTAGAAGCCATGGAGGAAAAATAAGAAGAGAAGAAGTATGATAAAGATGATGAGAAGAATGAGGAGGGTAATTATTTAATCAAGGTATTAATTTGGTAAAGCATGGTATAGAGAATTTTTTATTCTAAAGTATGTTTAGCAAAATGCAGAAAGATAGCTGGATTTAAAAGAGGGTTGGTCAACTGCACAGAAACTCAGGAGAAAACAGTAAAAGTCTCGTGACTTCTGTAGGTAGTCCCCTAAATAGGGGCGGTCCCATATATATTTGGGGGCCGCCTGCTATTTATAGGGGCTGTTTTCTCGAAGTTACGAGTTTTCCTAGTTTTTCTAGATTTTCAAACCTGTGTAGAATAAGGGTAGTCTAGAAATGCCCTTTTACAGCCAATCCTATATCTTCAAGAATCATCTAAGCTACCAAACTTTCAAATATATAAAACTAGCTAATCTACATTCTAGTGGGGAATCAATCATAGTCATTGACAAAGAAATAATTAAGCATGCATGATAACCTATATATTAAATAATAAGAAGCATAATGTATCAATTAGCAAGCAAACATGTTCGGGGATGATAAAATTGAACGATCATCTAAGGCAAACAACGTTGCCAAAAATAAGTACCAAATAGTCTACCATATAACGTTAAGTCTAAGTATCAAAGCATAAAAAATACCAATATACTTCTAACAAGTTTAAATAAGTACTAGTCATAATGAAATTGTTTTTCTTTAGCAATTTTCCAAATTGCTCACTTCCTCTTTCCCTTACACAAGTTCTTGATGCCCTTTCCGATTAACCTTAGCCTGCTCTTGTGCTCATCTCGTAATTGGACTTGACGTTTTAATATTTTTGGTTTAGCGAGTGAAGAAGGCTTCCATATTTGGATCATCATGAGGTGGGTTTGAGAAAACTTGTGGAACATCATTTGACAAAGAGTTAACAAAACGAGTAGGAGAAGGAGTGCTTGCATGATAGGTACCTTCATCATTCTTATCATCATCTTCATCGACGTGATAAAAGGATGATGGATGATCGAAAGCGGAGGAAGAGAAAGCGGAAGTATACGGATGACCTCTTTCCGTGCCTTAATCCTTTCGCGTCTTTTGCTCATAGTGAGGAACGAGAGGATGCATGACACGATCGTACAACACATATTGATCATTTGATAACTCAGGATTATTTGACATGACATGATTAAACAAGTGAGTCAATAACATACCGTAGGGTAGAATTAACCGAGCGTGTTTTGTGACCAACTCCATTCGTTTTGCAACGAAGATGCAATATTGTATTTCATGGAGGTCATGATACAATAGAGCATATGACAAAGACATGTCGGGACATGATCCCGATTGCCACCAAGACAAAATACATTTTGCAGCAAAGAATGCAACATTTTCTTCTAGATTGACCTTAGGATTAAATGTTGTGTCAACAATTCATCCTTCATGGATTGGTCAATTTGCTATATTTTGAAATGACATTTTAGAGTGGAAGAGAAAGTTATATGAGATTTATCGTAAGGATTAGCACATCATGTCATTGCATCTTTTTCACCTATAAAGGAAATAGTCTTAAAATATATACGTGTATATTAAGATAAAAGAAATCATAACTTGATTCCAAGTGTGTATCTATATGCAACAAATTTGGAGTGTGATTAGCTCGACTCTAAACAAAACCTACAAGATAACCCAAACACTCCTTAATTTAATTTTGCTCAATTAAACGCGTCAAAAAATATATTAGTGATGAGATCAAATAACGTCACTTTTATAGCATCATTTATCTCATGTTTCTTACCTATTTTTGTATGATTATTGCAAGAATTGGTACTTAATTACTTTAAGTTGTTATTTGCAGCAATTATGGAGTACTTTCTAAAGATTAGCTAAAAGGCATGCATTTTGAAGCTTAAACGATGAAATCTGAAGATTACTGTTCTGACAACATATACGTTGTATCCAACATGGAAGATACGGCGTATCTGTGCCTTCACTTCATAAGAAACCATGCATAATTGAAGATGTATACGCCGTATCCAGGATAGTTTCTACGCTGTATTAAAGATTAATTAAAGATTCAGGAAGATATTAAACGTGGTCCCTACTCCAAGAAAACTCCTAATACGTCGTATTGACCTTGACCAATACGGCGTATAGATCGTATTCCAGACACTATAAATAGAAGACCTTAAATACGAGTTTAGGGTGTGTTTGATCATATTTATGATACCATAACCAAAAAAGTCGATTTTCAGAAGATAAGAAGAGCAAAGAAGGTCTCGCAACGCGATTAATTCTATTGGAAACACCTTGTAATTCTCATACTTTTAGTAATCGTTCAATTTTTGGTATCATTTGTTTAACTTGGTTAGGTTACCTTGGTTGTTCGTTATTATGATTGTATTCATTATAATGGTTAAGGGCTAATACCCTTAGGTATTGGCCATGATTATGATAATATAATGTTTGGTTTGTTTATATTGATTGCTTAATTTATCATTGATTGTTGATTATGTTTATCAATTTATACTTGTCTACGTGCTTAAGTATGCGACCTATCATTTAGCTAGGTCTAGTGATACCAACCAAGTTAGCTAGATACCGGGATGGCTCTCCATATTGAAATTTATATATCTAGAATCATAGGATCACAAATAATGACCTATCTTTACCATTGTTTTAGTGAACAAGTTGGACTAGCAGGTGACCTGGGATCAACAAATAACATTCTGATTCCCTTGGTAAAGACTCGGATAATGGACTACCAGAATATAAAGAGTTGTTAAGTAGTAAGTGGGTAAAGTCCTGATGGGCTAGGGTTTAATAAAATCACCATTATTAATCTCTTAAGCTAGATTATAATAGGCAAATAAA
The DNA here is from genome assembly GCA_026074375.1 of Tanacetum coccineum. Lineage (NCBI taxonomy): Eukaryota > Viridiplantae > Streptophyta > Magnoliopsida > Asterales > Asteraceae > Tanacetum > Tanacetum coccineum. Next base: position 34,209 of record BQNB010001034.1, read on the forward strand.
ATACTTTATGCGGATGCGTTTAATTGTGATAGAATTTGACGTGTCTAGGTTTTACGAAGAAGTACAGCCTAAATCTAGGAAATACATAATCCTCAAAATAAGTCATTCATTGCATTAAATAAACAAACCAACGTTCTATTTGATTAATCATGGTTAATGTAGTTTCTTTTAAATTGGCTTGACCGCTCTTCTATCTTTTGATTATTGTCTTGTCTGTGTTTTGGTAGCAGAAGTAGATTTAAGTCACCACTAAACTTGTTCTAGTCTCTTAGGTCGAACCCCCTTATCCGTTAGAATTAGGTTTAGCATATGTTTAACTTAGAACTAGTTTAACTTAGAACTAACATAGATAACATAGAATAGATAACTAAAATACTAACAAAACTAAGAATTACGCTCTCGCTCTTAGTGATCGACACCCTACTTACCCCAACGAAGCTACATATGATCGGGTACACTGCCCGTTAGTGTTGTTTTAAGGTATAGTTAGCAAAATATAAATGTAAAACTTGATAAATTAGATACTTACACTCGACGACACTTCAAGTTTTTGGCGCCGCTGCCTGGGAGTGAAGTTGTTAATTTTTATTTTTATTAGTATTTTGGTTTTAACCTAGATTTACATGATTTAGATTAGTGTAAAATTATGTATAGTTAATTATTTTTGTTTATCTCTGTGTTTGTTTTTATTGTTTTATGTCCACCATTCTGGTTGAATACCTGATACAGCGTATTCAGTCAATTGAATATGGCGTATCTAACATTCTTAGATACTTCGTATTTTATTCAATGGATTGATACGGCGTATTTCATCAATTGAATACGGTGTATCGACTATTTGATACAGCGGCAGAGATAAGTTTTTCATATCCGAATTTTTAGCTTAAATTCTTCCATACACTTTTTTCAAACTCGTTCTACTAAGAATTTTCTGGTTATTTTTAGTAGTAAAGATGACGGTGATAAAGGAAGGATCCAAAAAATTTGGATGACTCAAGATCAATGATGATTCGTTCGATTGCAATAAACCACTTGGAACTATTTTCGATGAATTTAACCAATTGAGTGGAATAGATGACGATTTGTTTACTTATGAGGTTGAGATTCCTGGGTTTCTAGCGTTCCATCTGATAAGAAAGAAAGGGATGATTCAAATTATGGTGATCTTGATGTTTATGAGCCATAAGTATTCTATGATAAGAATGATGGAATTTACGCTCAAGCAGTGATTTTTGTTAACAAAAGATTGGTGAGACTAATAGGCGTTACTGTTGAGCAATGGCTCGATTTAATGTATGGTGATCATAAGAAGGTTGATATTAAGGTCAAGGAAGGATTAATTTCTAAATGGATAGTTTGAAGCTATAAGAAACAATTTGATGAATAAATGGAGACAAAGAAACAATGGGGGACACGTGGAAGTGATTCTTATATGGAATATGACTCATCTTATGTCGAATTTGCTGAATTATTAGCTTCAAAATTCTATAACCATATGACGATGGATCAATATACAAAGAATGCATTATGGATCTATTGGACAAGAGGTGACAATGAAGTAGACCTTACTGACAAAGAATTTTCCGATCTTGATGATGAAAATTTGATTGATAAGAACAAAGTTGTCAAAATCTTTAGGATCAAGACGAACATATTTGATTTTGAGACACCTATATGCTAGGCATTCAATGAATTCAATTACCTTCTTAGAATCAATACAAATTTATTTACTTATGATATTCTAGGGGTCAAAACTTATAAAGAATACGAAGAGGAATGGGCCCATGAATTGAATAATGATCATGAAGAACCGTGGTCAGAAAATGGAGTACCATATGAACTAGTTGATCATATATGCGAACTGTTTCATTTTAAAAATGGGATGACTAATGGCCCACTTGCAGTTGGAATAATGATGGATTATGCAATGGAAGAGAGTTACCTAGGATGGATCGAGTTGGTTACATGACCTACTTTAAAGATTACGAATGGTATGAGGATTTGGTAGATGGAAAGTTAAAGGAAGAAGTTTTAAAGCAGAATGCCATCTATGAAGGGTCATGGGGAAATGCAACTCGAGGTGTAATGAATTTTTGTGCATGGTTGAAAAGATACTTCAGAAACTTTCATGAGCTTGATTATGAGTTATTGGTTAAAATCAAAGAATATTGGTGGAAGGTGAATGATCACGGGTGTTCTCCATTTACTAAGTAGAGCGATAATTTACATAAGATTTATGCTAACACCAATGATAATGCTAACTATATCCCTTACCTGGATTTTTCTAGAGTATTTAACAATCATACAGGAAGGAATGATGAAGAAAGTAAGCCGTATGATGATCATGGCATCAGCAACCTTGTCTCGGTTTGGGATAACACACATTATCATGAAGAGGAAGAGTAATACGAAGGAGATAGGTGCAAATTGCTTGAAAATCATCGCCAAGAGCTGTCGATTTGCAAGATTAGAAGGTTTGAGATGATCAAGTACTCTTTTGGACCAGGAGAGGAGTATGTTGCTGTAAAGGAACATGAGTATGATGATTTGACAAGAGTCTATGAAGATGCGTGTCGCGCATACTGAGAAATCTTTCGTATTATGAACGAAGGATGGTTGGTGACAAGGGTGAAGGAATGAAGAGCCTGAAGAAAAGTCTAACTTAAAGACTTCACTGTAAAGAAAAGTGCTTGTCGGGAGACAGCCCAGATTGTAATTCTGATTTTTACCGAGTCTATCTTCCCTGACATCAATATGGCATATCCAATCCCACCATACGACGTATTGAATGTCCGGATGTTATCTAGTCCTTTATTTTTCTGCATTTTAAATCATTATTGTCAGATTTGTCTATACAGCGTATTCATAAATATGATACGACATATTTGGCAAATCTGGCTTGTACTTTAGATACTTTTTACAGGTCTTAATACGGCGTATCCTGGTTTTAGGATATGGCGTATCGACTGCCTGTACAATTTTTCGTTTTTATTTTTGTTTTTGTTTTCTAACCATTAAATTATGACATCCGTGGTTTAATCAGGTTAGTGATACCTTTAGAAATGGCTAAGAGTTTAATTTGTGTGACTTCTTGTGTGCTATGTATTATATATGTGTGCTAAGTGGTTTGAATAGGTGCATGATATCATTTTGAGGTGTATGATCATCTCATTTTGAGTGCAATTGTGTTTGGTGATAAGTAGTCAATTTGTTCATGTGTAGTGATAATGTAAAGGAATGACGTATTGCTTGCAATGCTACGTCAATAGTTAGAAATGTGGCATTTTGGAAATAAGTGAAGTGAGTGAAATTTAGATAATTTTAGTAGACTTTCTAAATATAAAAAGTGAAATGTGAAATAAAAAGTTATTTTTAGAAAGTTTAGTAGGTAGCGTTTATGTAAAAAGGTTTAATCAAATTAGCTTAGGTTTTTATGAAAACTTAAGGTAATAAAGGTAATTAGTTAATTAATAATTAAATAAAAAAATATATGTATATGTAGAAATCGGCCCAAGAAAGGAAAAAGAAAAAAAAAGATTTTGGGCCTTATCTTAGGAGTTTAACTAGGATTATGATTCTAGTTAGTTAAATAAGGGATCCATAAGCCAAAAAATGACTCATTTAGCTCGCATATCCCTTTTGAGTCGAATTCCATCCCTAAGAACAAGGATAACAAGAATTTGATCTAAGGTTTTATTAAGGTTTGTGTTAGGAGCTAGTAATCAAGAGGTATGTATCCTTAACCTAGTTTAATTCCTGTATTCATGTAACATAATTTATGATAAATCTAGGGTTTACATAAAATACAGATTATATATGAACTTTTATGATGCTATGATGATTAGGGTTAGTTTAGGACCATGGAATCATGCTATGTTCCATGTTTGAGGTTTGGTTTTTTTTTCCATTAGAAACATGATTTACAAGTTGTAGACAGAATTTAGGACTGTGTTCATGTGATGTTATGTCAATGATGGTAACATGTATAGAGGTTTTTCTAATGTCTAAACAGTAGCCCAAGGAGTCTAGTTTTCAAAAAAGTCCAGCCTCGAACGATGTTGAGTTCGGGAAGTCATTCAAATATTGATTGCACTAAAAGTTGTTAAAACAGTAAATTCAGGTCAGAATTATGTCATGTTTGGGAGGGTAAAACCCTAACTTAAAAGTAGGTTAGCCAATCAACAGTGGTTAAGTTCAATATGTATATAAAGAAACCTCAGAAGGATAGCTTCTGATTGTGTGTATAAGTATGGTAATTAGGGCCATACATTTTAGTGTGCAATCAGATCTGAATTCGGACAATTTTGAAGTTTGATTTTAGTTGGGATAGTTGCACATGTAATGAGAATTTGGGAATCACAAGGTAGTTAGTAAACTCATAAATGAACTTAGGTGATTTTTGGTATAATTTATAAAGGTCGGCAAGTAAGGGTTTTAAGTTAGTAAATATACACTTAAATTCTGCAATTCTAAATAAATTATAGCTGACTAGCATAATGTGTTAATGAAGTGGTTAAGGTTGGGCATGGTGTTAGGGTGACCCATGATGGTTAATAAAACCCTTAGACATTCATCATATATGTGTTACATGGACTAGAGCTTTTAGCTTAGTCGCGTGTAACCGTGTTTATTTATTTGTATAGTTACGTGATAGGAATTAGAAGTTGCGTTTTGAGCATTCAGGTGAGTTAGATAGTCCTACTTTTTACATTGTTTTTAAACTTGGGATGGAAATGATGCAAGTGTTGAAAAGAGTTTTAAATTCTTGTGATTATGTGTTTGTGTAAATGCATGGACTATTATGTGACTCATATGCGTTATGTGCTACATGTTATGTGATATGATATTGATGTGTGGACTAAGTCAAGAGGGTTACTTGCGGGTATCCATGGCCTGTTTAGTAGAAGGTACTGTGGCCTAGACAGGAGGGTTACTTGCAGGTATCCATGGCCTGGGCTAGAGGGAAACCATAGGGACTTTTGTATGATCCAAGAGCAATTTAGGTCATCTGCTTGGTGTCTAAGGGATCGGATGAGTACACCTACTTAGTGTTAGTTATGAGGGATCGGATGGGTACGCCTACCCAGTATATGATTTGTTAGTTTGATATGATTGGACTGAATTGCATGTTGGCTTGTATGTTAGTTAGCATAATCTTCATGCAAATGTATTGTTTTATAATCACAGAAATTAGATAAATCGTTTTGAGGAATTGATTGGATACGTGCATTTGAAAACCTATGTTTCTCACCAACCATTGTGTTGACGTATAAGCATCATTTTTAGATATTCAGCAGGATGAGATTAAAGGTAGGAAAAGTGGCTAGATGGACCGTAGGCAACTGGCGAAATTTAGTTATCTAGATTTCATTATTTGTTTTGGATGATGAATGTTAATTGTTTTGCTTTGTTAGGATGTATGAATGTTTGCATGTCATGACGTTGGCATGAACTGCCTTCATTTCAATGTCAGACGCCTTTTGGATTTTGTTGATGTGTTTGGGTATTTTCATGACACTGCATGTCTATACCTTGTATTTTATGCATGTTTTAGTTTCTCTATATAGACGCCAATGTGTTGTGATGATTCCCTTTCTCGTCGCGCCTTGCGTTTCTGCCTTGGCGGGGTGTGACAGATTGGTATCAGAGCCTTTGGTTATAGAGAAGTAGGTGGTTGAGCCTAGACTATAACCTAGGGGTCCTTCATGTAGATGCATTTAGGGCTTAAGTGTTTAATGCTATAACTGCTATGCTTCCCCTCTATTTTTTGCATAGCTTATATATCTTGTATTTTGCTAAGTTGTCATTTTAGTTATTTTTCCTACCATTATTTGATATGATATGTATTACTTTCTTAGTACTTGATGCTATCTTTTTCCACTCTACCTGTATAGATGTTCTCCATTGGGGAACCGTTTTCCCAACTGGACTTAAGCGTTATAAGGAGCCTCTTGTGAACCGAAGGAGATAGGATAGTTGGTCGTTTGTCGGATGCGCGTAATAGGGCTGGACCCGCGGAGTCGGGTGATTCTTGCGGAGGCAAAGTCAAACCCAAGCGAGGCCCAGCATAAGTTTATCCCGTCCTTTACCTAGTCATGTTGTTATTGATTATTTCTTTCGAATATTTTTGTATTTTGGGAATTGTTGCGAGACTTTCGTTCTTTTATGTCGTTTCAATTTTATTTTGATATAAGTAATTAGTTATTTGATGAAGCGTCCTTTATGTGAGAAGTTAGAGTGGTTTAAGATGTGCAATGTGGTATGTGAATTATGATTAAAATGGATAATCTTGTAAGTACACGTGTGAAAGGAGGCACTAATAATTATGGTGGCCAACATATTATTAAGGCATCAACTCAGTAGACATTGTGACCATGGGGGGATTGCATTTTATTTATGTTTGGTTGTAAGGTGGTAGTGTAATATGTTTTTTTATATGTGTATTCATGATAAGGATGGTGGTATGGGTAGAGAATTATTCTCTTACCCTAATTGGAGGATATGTTAAGTTGAGTTGTATAGGGATAGTAAGTTTTACATTAGGCTAGTTTTTGCGAATACATAGTATTACTAGTACTAGAGAGTTGATCAGTTTGCTCGGTTGTTTTGTTTGTTCGGATTTCCTAAGTCTAAGCTTAGCATCCCTTCATGTATGTGTTTGTCAGGGATTACCATGATTTTTTTTCTTCCCTATTTGACTGTCTTTTGATGTATAATGGTTCGGTTGAATCTGCACTTTCGGATATAGGCGCATTTCGTTAGTTATTTTGTTGCATTGATTACTCGTATAAGTATCAAACGTTTCTTTTAAGCACTAATTGTTCCTAACATATTAGTGTGGATCATTACTCCTTTGTTGATATCCCCTTGGTTTACGTTACACACATTGGCGTCGTGGGATTATATATAGATGCTTAGGTTGGCTCTATTGTTCGTTATTTTAGATACGACCCTTACGGTTTCTTTTGGGTCGTAACGTTCTTGCATGGTGGTTTTCTGTTTCGAGTTCGTTTGCATTTTATTTTGGAGTATAATGGTTCCTGGTATTTTTTTCTTTTTCAAAACAATAGGAAGTGTGTTAGTGTCTGTTACGGTTTTTACGTTCCTTTTGGTATTATGGTGTCCTTTGTTTGAAGTTACATATTTTATAATGTTGTCTAATTATAAAAGCCTTTTGAAGTAGTGTGTTAGAGTTTGGGATAACTCTGTTTAAAATGATCTTTGTAAATAGTATATGTTTAAATGCATTATGCAATGAGATATGAAAATTGTTGAGTGGGTTAATAATATTTTTTTTTATTATAAAAAGAGGTTTTAAGTGATTCATTAGTGGTAAGGTTCGACTACAATTAGATTAACCATCTCTAGAATTGTATGACTACACATAATGAATCTTTTATAAAAGGATTACATTTTAAGGGGACAATGTTATTCATTCTTTAAATTATTTTTCTCTGAAAATGATCTTCTTTATTTTAAATTGATTTTTATAAAAACATTATTTAATTTGGTCTTTCGAGTAGAGTAAAGTCGATAATTGGTATAAGAATTTCCGTCTTTCGTATTGATTTTTTTTGTGTTCTTTTGTCGTGGTACGCCTGTTGATTTTTTTTTCGTTTACGCCGTGTTTCTCATCTCGGTAACATAAAACATATCATTTCTTTCAATTGATTCTTATTGTCCATGTTTGTTCACGTCTATTTTGCTTATGGTGAATCTCCCTATTGTGTTCTAGCCTTGGACTTGATATTCTCTTGTTATCTTATTGATTGTTCGTTATACCCACTTGGAGTTCGTTGTGTTGATACCACCTGAGTCATAGTAGCTTATGTTGATGCGAATGTCTTGGGGAATGGACTGGTTGTCCCAAAGAGGGTAAGTTTGTGATAGTATGTCATGAGAAGGTGGTTGGATAACCTTTGGAAGGTGAAAGACAGAGCATACTTCGAGTTCAAGGGGAGTGGGAACTGTTACTTTGGGAGCCGCCAAAGCCTAATGAACGCTTTGATAGCAGGAACCTAGGATATAGTGCATTATTACCCGTGGTGCGAGATTTACTGATGTGTTTCCGGAAGAATTGTTGGGGGCCTACCCGCATGACAAGTTGAGTTCCGTTATAGGACTTTAGTTCTAGGAGCGACGCCGGGTAGTAGTGACAGTCTCCTTATCGCTTTGGCACCCTTGAAAAGCTGTTGAGGAATTAGCTGGGCTCATACTTCAAGAGTTTGCAAAAGACAAAGGGTTTCAAAACGACTAGTCATTTTTGTGGGGCGCACCTTTGTTATTCATGTGAAATAAGAAGGATGGTTCTTTTGCATGTGTATTGATCATAGGGACGTTGAATAAATTAAAATGTTTAAAAACCATTATCCACTCCCTAGGTTCGCTGGACTTAGTTGATCTGTTGCGAGAGGTAGCGTGTCCTGTTCTTAAAGATAGTTTTTGGTCAGGTTATCTATCAGCTTCGTGTGCATGAGGATGCCATTCCAAAGACCGCATTTCGAACGTGATAATACATTTTTGAGTCTACGGTTATGACTTTTGGGTTAAATTATTGCACCAACAGTTTTTCAGGGATTAATGACCAGGGTTTGCTAACCGTCCTTTGGTGGTTTGTCGTCGGTTTCATTGACTACATTATGGCTACTCAAAGTCAAAGGAGGAAATGACAGTTCATTTTGAATGTTAGTGTTGGAGTCAAATGTGGGAAGAGAAAGTTGTATGCTAAGTTTTCTAAGTGTGAGTTTTGGTTGGAAGAAGTGCATTTTCTTGGTCACATGGTCAACCATAATGTATTCACGTGGACCCGAGTAAGAGTGAGGCAGTGAGGAATTGGATGATTATTCTTAGGATTGACAAGTTACTACCGACGTTCATTGCAAAAAAATTTAGATTGTTGAAACTTCTTACTTCCTTACTGAAGGAAATCAGAAAGTATGAGTGGAGCTGCTAGGAACAAGAAAGAGGCTTTTAAGACATTGAAGAATGTATTGGCTGTGTTTCTACGATTTAACGCGAATTGTAGTGGGTGATCGTGTATTGAGTAGAAAGGATGGAGGAGTGAAATCAAGATGAGTACGAGGAAACGATACTGGACAGCCTAAGTGAGGCGTTCAAAGCAACGAGAACGTAACTCGCGGAAACTGCTAATGGTTTTTTCCACAGAATGGAAAAGAAAGGAGCGAGCAGTTTGTATTTTATGGATTAATTTATGTTTTATTGGTTGGAAGTGTTAATGGAAGAGGCCCATGCATCAGATTACTTGGTACATCGAGAGCGGAATAGACGTCTACTTTAACCTTGGTGAATGTCTTGGTTGCCAACCACGTCACAGGGGGAGGTGGGGGTGGGGGAGTCGGGGCAAGGGGGGTGGGGTGAGGTGGGGGGGGGGGGCCCTCGTCAGGGGTGGGGGTGGGGGGGGGGCAGGGGGGGGTGAAGGGGGTGGAGGGGGGAAGGGTGGTACGGCGGGGTGGGGGGGGGGGCGAGGGGCGGGGGGGGGGGGCGGGGGGGGGGGGGGGGGGGGAGGGGGGGCGGTGGGGGGAAAAGGTTATTATAGCTACCTATGGTAGCAATTGTCGGATTTGTTTAAGAGGATCGATTGTTGCAATTGTCAATGACTTTTGGCTTTGCCGCAACAGCCTGAGATACTTGAGTGAAAATGAGCTAGAATCATCATGGATTTTTTCACTAAATTTCTATAGGTTCAAAGTGCGTGAGCTCGATTTGTATATTTGTGCAAGTGATGGTCGATAGACTGACCCAAGTTTAGCTCATTTTCTTGCTATACAAGAAAGATTTCAGGATTGTGGAAGTTTGCAAGGATTTATATTGATGAGTTAATAGCAAGGAATGGAATTTGGGGACAATCAACTCAGATTATTGTAATGTATGTTTTACCTGTGGTTTTGGCAGCGCTGCAGAATAGTACGTTGTGACGCGATTAGATTTGAGTATGCTTTAGCATCTCAAGCGGAGTGGACAATGTGAACGTATGTTTAGAATTTGGAAGATTTTATGAGGGCTTGTGTATCCGTTTTTGGTGGTAGTTAATCATTTGAGCATTCGGTGTGCTCCGTAGCTTTGAAGCTTTGTGATGGAAGGAAATGTAAGGTCGCTTTTCTATGGGCTGGTTAGATAGTAGTAGTTTGTTCTAGGCCTGTGTAAAGTAACTAGAGACGACAAAATAAGGTTAGGTATTGATAAAGGAAACAGTCAAGCGGTAAGAGATCGTCAAAAGAGCTATGCGGAGGATAAGTGTCGTAATCCGTTTAGAGTTCTGAGGCTGGTTTTGTGGTCGAGTATTATTAAGGGTGTCGCCATGGAAGGGCGTAGTGCGTTTTGGAAAAAAAAGGGTAAGTTAGCACCGAGATATATAGGACCGTTTGAGATCCTTGAAATAATTGGCCTTGTAGCGTATAGGTTGAGATTACCTGAGGAGTTTAGTAGCGTGCATGACACTTTTCATGTGTCAAATCTAAATAAGTGTCTGGTGGATGCTAATTTGCATGTGCCATTAGATGAGATTAAGGTCGACAAGACACTTCATTTTGTCGAGGAACCTGTAGAGATTATGGATCAAGAAATTAAGAAGTTAAAATATAGGAAAATAGCGCTTGTGAAAGTTAGGTGGAATTCAAAATGTGGCCCTGAGTTTACTTAGGAACACGAAGACCGGATGAGGATTAAGTACCCACAGTTGTTCATGGACCGAGTTGTTAAGCCTGATAGTTAAATCTTGGGACGAGATTTACTCAAGGAGGAGATACTGTAACATCCGTAATTTAATCAGGTTAGTGATGCCTTTAGAAATGGCTAAGAGTTCATTTTGTGTGTTTCTTGTGTGCTATGCGTAATATATGTGTGCTAAGTGGTTTGAATAGGTGAATGATATCATTTTGAGGTGTATGATCATCTCTTTTTGAGTGCTTTTATGTTTGATGGTTGATGCAGTATTCCCATTTGTTCCTTATTGTGATTATGGAAAGGAAAGGCAGTAGATGCATATCAATTGCTACGTCAATAGTTGGATGATTTTGTGTTAAGCGCTTATGGGAAAAGTATTATGTTGGAGATAAGTTAAGTGGGTGAAATATGGAAGTTTGTAGCAAACTTTCCAAAAATGGAAAGTGAAATATGAAATGAGAAGTTATTTTTAGAAGGTTAGTAAGTTGTGTTTATGTAAAAAAGTTTACCCAAATTAGCTTAGGTTTTTATAAAAACTTAAGGTAATAAAGATAATTAGTTAATTAATAAATAAATAAATAAATAAATAAAATAAAAAATATATATAAAAGTGGTGTTCGGCCGGTTTTAAAGAAAAGAAAAAAAAGGAAACAAGTTTGTCTATAATTAGGATTCTAAGTGTTTAAATATGTTTTGAGTTCCTGTAATTAAGGATGTTTTAATCATGCTAAAACGTTTAGGGTTTAATTAGGATCTTTTTTGGTGTTAAGTGGTTAGAGTTAGATCGCGTTAATTCATGATTTAGAGTTGAGCAGAATTTAGGTATGTGTTCAACTGATGATATCTAGATGTTAGAAATGTGTTTTGATATGATTCAAGAGCCTAAATTGTAGTCATGGCTGATCTATTTTCCAAAAAGGTTTTAGCCTCGATTGATTTTGAGGTGGGATTTAGGTCAATTTCGTCGAAAACATAGAAAACGTTTTCAAAACAGTAAATACGGGGTCAGAATTAGGTCATGTTTGGGAAGCTAAAACCCTAACTTAAAAGTGGAATTAAGGTTAGCCAATCAACAGGGGTTAAGTTCAATATGTATATAAATAAACCCTGTAAGGAGAGCTTCTGATTGTGTGTCTAAGTAGAGTATTTTGGTCCATACTTTTTAGTGTGCAATCAGATCCGAATTGGGATAGTTTTGAAGTTTGATCTTATTTGGGATAGTTGCACATGTAATGGGTACTTGGAAATCCCAAGGTAGTTAGTAAACTCATAAATGAACTTAGGTGATTTTTGGTATAATTTATTAAGGTCAGCAAGTATGGTTTTTAAGTTGGTAATGATACACTAAAATTCTGCATTTTTGAATAAATTATAGTTGACTAGTGTAATGTGTTAATGAAGTGGTTAAGGTTGGGCATGGTGTCGGGGTTACCCATGATGGTTAATCAAACCCTTATACATCCATCATATGTGTGTTACATGGACTAGAGATTTTAGCTTGGTCGCGTGTAACCGTGTTTATTTATTTGTATAGTTGTGTGATAGGAATTGGAAGCTGCGTATTGAACATTCAGGTGAGTTACATAGTCCCACTTTTTACTGCGTTTTAAACTTGGGATGGAAATGATGCAAGTGTTGAAAAGAGTTTTAAATTGCTGTGATTATGTGTTAGTGTAAATGCATGGACTATTATGTGACGAATGTGCGTTATGTGCTGCATGTTATGTGATGAGATATTGATGTGTGAGCTAAGTCAGGAGGATGACTTGCGGGTATCCATAGCCTGCTTAGTGGAAAGTATTGTTGCCTAGTCAGGAGGGTTACTTGTGGGTATCTTCGGTCTGAGCTAGAGGGAATGAGAATTGGTTATGTAATGTGATTTTGAGATGTTTCCTAGTCAGGAGGGTTACTTGCGAGTATCTCTGGTCTGAGCTAGAGGGTAAAAGGACTTGAATTGATCCAAGGGCGATTAAGGTCATCAGTTGGTGTTTGATTGATTTGATTTGGATTGAAGTACATGTTAGCGTGTAGGTTAGTTAGCATAATTGTCATGCAAAAGTATTGTTTTATAATCACAGTAATTCGGTTAATGGTTTTGGAAATAGATTAAGTATGTGTGTCTGAAAACCTATGTTTCTCACCAACCATTGTGTTGACGTATAAGCATCATTTTCAGGTATTCAGCAGGATGAGATTAAAGTTAGAAAAAGTGGCTAGATGGACCGTAGGCAGCTGGCGAAGTTTAGTTATCTAGATTTCGTTATTTATTTTTGATGATGAATGTTAGTTGTTTTGCTTTGTTAGGATGTATGAATGTTTGGATTCTCTTTTTCTCTCGGGTGTATAATAGACTATAACAACTATGAGGAAACGGAAAAATAACACTTATTACCTGTCATAGCATACAAATTACCATAGGCTTGGTAAAGGATAAAACCTCCACCGCTAGGCGCAAGTATTAATCATTACTATCAAAGAGGTCTTTTAAAGGGTTGTGGGGTGTAAGGAGTAGATAACCATTAATGGAAAACGGAAATTGATGGTGGGATACATTTGGGGAGTGTCTTTTTGGGTATATTTGGGGTGAAGAGTTAGCTTCTTATTTATACGAATCCACCTTGGTTTGGATGCTAAAAGCCTAAGGATAGGACAAGATATATAAAGTCTACAAAACTCTACACCAATCTCTTACTTTTTCTTTTCTTGACTCTATGATAAACATAAACATAAGCAAATGGCAGCCCGTAATAGTAGGCGTTTGTGTTGCTGTTGTCACAACCAATGACATGTAATAGCTAAACAACAGATGTAACACCCCCAAATTGGGTCACAGCGGAATATGGGTCTGGGGATGGTACTTCATAGATCAATAGCACAAGATATATATAAGAACGACCATTTAAAAGTCGTTTTATAAACAGACAGATACATTGGATTTAAAACATATTATTGATTCATATTCCAAAAACTTTACTTGTTCAGTGTTTTCAAAAATACATAGTTTTTACGTCGCATAAAAAAAATATATCCCCAAAATGTAATGCAACCAAATATTTGATGCATACGAATTCCAAAATAATGACCACCAATGTATCCCTGGTCTGGTACCTCATTGATATCCTGAGAAAACATTGCTTAAAATGTCAACAATATTGTTGGTGAATTTATAGGTTTGTAAAATGTATAATGTAGGACCACAAGATTTTCTCATGATAATGCAACAGATGCAAACATTATAAAATGTGATTACGTTTCCCTAAGCTTATGACATTGAAGCTCGACATGTATGAATTGCAATATAAATTGCCAACATTGCCCGTGATGATGTTCTAACACGCAAAACATCTTAAATCCGACATGGTTATACATTCGTCTTGGACTGGCATACCAGCCACAGTGAGCATGACTTATCCCGAAACGGGATGTTTATCCCAAATAGATCTATTTATAACATCCGTGCTCACCAATATCTAGCTAAATTGTCGTTCATGCATTAATGGTCTCAGAGGGTTATCGCTACTTAGGCGCAAACACGTCTATTGTAATGTAAATGTCTAACTTGCGGTCCAATTGTAAACATGCATATGTTTCTCAACCCCAATAACTTGTAATATCAAAATATATGTAAAATCGTTGGGGCTATGAACTCACCTCGAGTGAATGAATATCAAGGTATAACAGAAAATACGTCACGTAAACACCCGAATGCAACCTAATTAATTATAGGCCGTATGAGTACTAAGAACTTTGATTAACTAATACCTTATATAATTCTATATAGCTACATCACCATCTAATTGTATTAGTGAAATCATATTTATAAAGTAAAAACGTTTATAAATATCTCTTTAGTAAAAATGGCGTAACTTTCTCGTTTTAAGTCCGTTTCTTATGTCCACGCTTTCGTATTAAGACGAGTTATCAAAATATTAAATTCTCATATTTTAAGTCCTCTGGTGAACAGTAATTTTTAATGTTCATACACTTTTATAAATTTATTTTTATAAATTTAGTTATCGTAAACTCGTAAATGTCGTATCTTATTCGTTTTAACTCAGATTTTAGTGATTCTTTCGAGCACGTCTTTGTAATTAAAAGTTTTATCTAATTAATGTACTTTCCAAAATGTATCTGAGATGAATAGTGATTTTTACTGTTCATAGTTTATAAAATTATTTTTATAAACGTTAATTATCGTAAACACAGAAAAATCCATAACTCCTTCGTTATTGATCAAAAATTTATGATTCTTAATGTTTTGGAATCCTAAAAATATGTACCATCTAAGAAAAATATCCAACCTTTTATATCAGAGGCGGTTTGTAATGAGTTTTTATAAAATTTCTTTTATAAACGCGTTTATTATCGTATAACTTACAAATGGCGTATCTTCTTCGTTATAAATCGGTTTTTCAAGTTTCTTACATTTTTGGAATCCTCCTGACATGTAGTATTTTATAAAAATATAAATTAAATATGATATATTTCGAATTAAA
Source organism: Tanacetum coccineum (assembly GCA_026074375.1). NCBI lineage: Eukaryota > Viridiplantae > Streptophyta > Magnoliopsida > Asterales > Asteraceae > Tanacetum > Tanacetum coccineum. The sequence goes on from BQNB010001034.1 coordinate 49,388, forward strand.
ACAGAATGTTTTGATATTTTTTAGTAAAAATGTGTTTAAACTTGTTTTGTAACTTTTAAGTTTTATTCAATATGTTTAAAGTCCCTATTAACAAACACTTCTCCATAAGTCTTACATACTTAGGGTCCTTAGTCCATCATTTGTCCAAATATGTCCCTAGAAATCACAGATGATAAGTCTACATATTTATTTGTTCATAAACTTTAATAAGTACACTTTTTAGGTAACTTGTTTATATACACTTTTTATACATAAACCACACTTGTACATTACTTATACTTCTATTCCCACATGATATTAACATCCATATAACATATGTAAAAGTATACCAAATCACAAACAAGTGTAAAAATCCATTTTACAAGTTAATAAGTTCCTTAGATGGTGATTAACTATACAAACATCATATATGCATAAATCATGAATGTAAAGAGATTAAGGTTTTTAGATAACCTTAGTATGATGTAAGATGATGAACAACAATGTCTAAACCATTATTTAGCAAACAAACCCTAGCTTCCAAGTCTTACAAAACCCTAATCCAAAGAAAACCTAATTTCAAACCTTCCTTGCTTAACCCTTTTAAATGCTTAACCAAGCCTTCAAACCTTCTTGGTATATCTTATATATGTTGTAGGAATACTTGGAAATGTGTTAAATAAAATTATATGGATTGTTTGTGTGTTTTTGGGTTTGGCCGTGGCCTATATGAGAGAAAAGGAGAGGATTATGTTGTTTTTCACTTAAGTAAATGAAATATGTGTGTGTTCTCTTCTAGTGCACCCTTTATACACTAGTCAAAATTGACATAGGAAGTCCAAGACATGATGAGGATTACAAGGGAAGTCGTGGTCAAGACTTGGTTAAAAGTCCTTAAGGTTTAATGATCTAGAGCTTGTACAATATCAAGTTGGTGTTTTGTGTGCTATGTGTCCCCTTGGGACTATGTTGCTGGATGAATTTTGAGGGGAGGCAGGGAGTACATGTTGGTTTTTGATCTTTTACAAAATATCTAGCATTTACTTGTTGTTACAAGTTGTAGTTTAATGTATAAAGATGTTACTTGTGAATTGTAAGTCTTAGTTTATTTCTTTTGCATAAAATTCGGCTAAGGTGAAAAATATGGGTGCATTTTCATAAAACTTTGGGTATTGGGTATAAAAATAGGTATTTGTTGAAGCATAGGAAAGTTTTGGTTGTTCCGGGTATGCCTAAATGTATTTTATCGCGAAACGTAAACACTTTACGTAACAATTAAAAATAAAATGTACAAAGTTAATAATTATCCTCTAAATAATTATCTAACACTCGTTTGACGTAAACATTTAATTGTTTGATGCCCGCTTACGTTGAATGATCATTTTTAGCTTACGCGATTTAACTTAACGATTTCAATTAAAAGCAAACGCGTACAAGACTAAAAATAAACAGTGAATTTATTGACGTCATACAATGACCCTAAAACACGGGGTGTTATAACAAATATATAGTAGATACTCATAGAAAAGTAACCACAATTGGCTTACTTGCTATGTTGGGAATTTTGCGAGGCTTGCCTCTTGGTCTTACTGCAATGTCTGAAAGTCCAATGGGTAACGCATCGACATTTTTTTATAAGAAGAATGGATTTTTAGTGGCGAACTTGTAATAGTAGGCATTTGTGTTGTTGTTGTTGAGACAAAAAATGGCATGTTAAAGGTAACCAAAAGATATATACTTGATAAAGATAGAAAATTAAGCAAAATTGGCTTAATTGATGTGTTTGGAATTTTGTGAGGCCGTCCTCTTGGTCTTATCACAAGGCTTTATCTTATATATAAGTGAGGAGTTCATATTACTCCTCGCAGGCATTTACCTTTTATGTGTATCAAAATGGTCCTTGTATGCTTCTTCGTACGTGTTACACAGGATCGCCAATGTAAATAATGGTAATCAGAGGACTTCTTTTCTTCTAAGAACAAGATCTGTGATTAAAATAGTTGCCACATATCAATTTGTGATTTTCAAGTTACAAGGCCATTCTTCGTCTTCTTCTTTAAATCACTATATTACCTCAAAGAAACCAACACCCTTATAAAGAAGTTTATGTCTTTACAATTAACAATAAATTTGTAGTTGAGGTTTTGAAACTTACTTATCCTCAAGGCAAATAGCATTTCCATGTAAAGTGTCGTTATCTTCTTTCATGCTTACATAAACACTATTTACGACAACCCTGTCTTATAAATATCTAGTACACGATTACTCACGTCATCTTTTTTCCTCCAAATGTAACCCATCCTTCTTAAAAGATTTATTTATAGTCTGGTCATATAAAAACACCAAGCTGAAAATTTGGGCCTTATCGAGTGAACATATTCTTCATAATTCGTGTTTCCGATAATCTTTTAGAATTTTCTTTTTTTTTCATGCGTTTTTCAAACCTCCTGGTTGGTGTGTTCATGAAGGATTTACGAATCATCTAATCTCGTTTAACTATCTTTTGACTATTATATTATGTGTATCAACAATAAACCTGACATCTCTAACTAATAGTTTACAAATGCAGTAATTGACAAGGAACCTATTCTTCAACTCATAGGTGTAATTTTATAGATTACAAAGACATGATAACCTAAACCCTAATGGATCCTAAGCCCATAAACTGGGCTTCGGCTGACTAACTTAATCCATCTAATAAAATGGTCAAGAAAACGTGTTACAATGCAATACCTATTTCGTTTTTCATAGAGATTAAGGAGATATGTGTTACAATGCAATACTTGTTTCAATACCCATTTTGATAAGCGATCCCAATGAAGAATAAAAATGGTTATAAGTATGTGTTGTTATTGCATACCAAACTGATTAAAGACCAAAATGTTACTTAAAATGCAATTCCTCTTTTCTTTTCTTGGTTACACTGATTCTACAACATGTTGTGTATCAGGGAAGATATGTGGGAATAGCCCTTATTACAATATATATAGTTTTTGTCTCTAAGTTTTTATTTAAACAAAATTTTATTATTGTGTAAATAATCCGTTATTCTTTTTCTTATAGTTATTTTTATTTTTTCTTCACTAATTTTAGTTAAACCTTGTGTCATTTTTTTTCAACTTTAGCCAATAATATAACTTCATTGTTCCCTTAAAAATGACTAGCAGGGTACCCGCACGCTGCAACGATAGGTACCCTATTGGGAATTCACTTTTACGTGACGACATTACAGAATTACCATAGTTTATCATAGCCACATACGCGAGGACTAGAATAGGCAACTATGATATTAGTTTAGTGCGGTATGGGGCTATAAATACCCTCTATGGCTTCCATAGTGGGTTGAGTCATTTGGCATGGTCTAGTCATTTGTATCCTTCCATCAATTTTGCCTATTCAAATATACATCAAGTCATCTTCCATCTCTCTACTCTCTCTCACTAAAATGGCTATCATGTGGTTTGAATCACCAAGACCACCGGATCATAGTTTTCGTAGACCTTCAATTGGTATCAAGAGCCATGGCAACATACTCTTGGGTCGGTTTTATTTTGTCTTTTTATGCCGATTCGTTTTCTCTGGTCTCAAATCTTTACTTATTAAAAAAAGTCGTGTACTTTTAAATTAGTTTATTCATAAAATATGTCATTTTGTAATATGTCCTGTTTGCAGTTGTGGTTTCATCTGTAACTTGTGGTTTCTTTCTATAACTCATCAAAAATAAATTCTGGCTTATTTTGTCCGTTATGTTTGGCTTATTGGTAGGCTGTGTTGGGTATAAAAAAAAAAGCCATGTGTCATTTGTTTTTCGCTTATTTTCGAGGCATATTCTTGGGGATAGCTAGCTTATTTTAAGTTATTTTGTGTGGCTGGATTTATTTGTGGTCCACGGATAAGATAAGCACAATTTTCTCTGATGTATTGGTTTTTCAACCGAACGAGTTTAAAACTCAAGAACAGCCGAAACCAGTCCAAAGCCAAGAAGGAACCGAACGTCCAGTCGAAACCATAGAGAGGACCAAACGAAGTTGTTATTGAGGAGGACTGTCCACTTACCGAACGAACGTGTAAATCTTGTGGACCGAAGATGTAACTTGTTATGAGGACGATCGAGTATGTAGTTGTAACATTGATCGTAGTGATTTCATATGTGGAACGAAGTGTAATTGTGGCCACCCTAAAGGATCGACGCGTTACAAATTATGCGACGAACGAGTGTTTATTTAAGACGGGAACACGAACGAGGTCCAAATTGTGTCAACACGGAAATGAAGGTCTTTAGCAATGAGAACCGAACGAGTAGATTACATGTGAACAAACGAGTATATTTTTTGTGTGAACAGAAAGAGTTGGTTACCTTTAGGAACCCCGAATCGTGTTGTAACATAGTGAGGCAATGATTCTAAAACCATTCCGAGTCATCTCGGTATTTACCGAGTTGATCAGGTCAACTCATGTGTGTCAACCAAAATGTTAACAAAAAAGTAGAATGAAAATGGACTACTCGAATCATTAGAATCATCAACAACAACACACAGACAATCAACATTCACAATCCCTACAAATACCTATAATCCCTAACTACCTATACATCCTCAAATCTCATATCCTAACTCTTCCATACTGAGAACACGGACTGAATTGAAAACAAATCTGATCTTAGAGTGTTTGGTTTCGTGGTTTAGGCACTTTAATGGCCAAGTTATTATTGAAGATCAATCACACGGTACTACCAAAATCATCATTGATTTTGTGGGTATATTCCCTTTCAATATACGATTATAAGTTTACTCAGAACAATTGGGTTATAGTATTTTTTTCTTTTGTTTCGTTTCATAAAGTCACTCAAAACAGAAAAGTCAATTACCAACATCCTGAGACCACATATGATGATCTTGAAGCCATTAGTCTTATTCCTTGGCAATCGGTTTATTTGAGCAGAAAATTAAAAGGGTTCAGTTGGATATGTATGAACATGTGTGACTAGACTTATGGATGATTTATTGATTGTGTTTAAAGATATGAGGGTAAGAAATATGATGCCTTTCATATCCATATCTATTTTTGGGGGGCGTCAGTTCTGTTGGAATGGTGATATATGGATGAAAGTGTTTTGTGATACACTGACAGATTGGAGATATGAGGAGGAAGTGAGTTTGACTGCGTTTTTTTAGTGAGATTAGGTTTAGGGTTATGATGAGATAAATTAGGGATGTGTGTTTTATCCCTCTTTCTTGGACCCGGGTTATACAACCTCAAAATGGGCCGAGTATTGTCAATTGGAAATGGGCCGGTTACTTAGACAAAATAATGGGCCACGAAAATTTGAAGTTAAAAATGTGATGGGCTGTAGCTTTTATTTAAATGGGCCGGTTTTATAAGTTGTTGATGGGCTGCGTTTGTTTGTCTTTGATGGGCTGAGTTTATGATGAAAACGGGTACAACGATTTGAGTATTAAATGTTTCATATTAAAACTAAATTTAGCTAAATGACTCACTTGGGACGATTTTTGCTATATTTAGCTGTTAATGATTACATTTGTACTTCATGATGACAAAGTGACAATGTGAAGAGACCGAGATCAATTTAGATAAAGAATCATGAAACTTAAAGGCTGGATGTGAAATTAATTTTTGTGACTACGGAGTTAATCAAGTATCACTTATTTGAGATTGAAGTGGCATTTTACGAAGGCGTGTACTTATTTTATCTTGAAGTCGGGGTTGGTTGGATGCATGATTTCAATGATAACTTGCTCGAGCTTAATTTAAGTTGATGCTTGTTTATCTTGTTTCCTACAGTCATAGGCGTGGATGGTGAAGACCTGGTTAACTTTCACTTAAAGGAGTTACATTGTAGTACTCAGTGTCCACGCTTAGTCGTTTGTGGATTAATCGCAAAGAGTTATGAAAGTATTCATACTTTGGCCAAGGGTATTGAGTCCTTAAGATTAGCTTGTGCATAAATTCTCTACCGTTCTTCCTACATTAGCTGCAAGCTTAAGTCACCAAAAGTACGGAAAAAATTTTACTTCAGTTTCAAGTTTGGTATATCTGGTTTACTTCATAAGTGGTTACTTCAAAAAGCCTACAAGACGGTTGGTTAAATGTAGCCAGGAGAAAGGTCATGAGTAGATGATTTGATCCAGCAATTGATCTCAGGGTTAGATCTTGAGTATTTTTCCTCACACAGTATCATAGTAAATGCGCGTCCAAGGTGTTGCTGATTCCGACAAGTCGAAACCAGCAAGGGGGAAGGAGAAGATTCACTCTTGAGCCTTTGCAAAGGAGAAGATTCACCCTTGAGCCTGTGCCTTTCTTGATTCTTGAAAGCTTGACATGGAGCATCTTTCTTGAATTTTTTTAAAGTTAGGCCATGCCGGGAAGACAAATGTCCTAACCGTAGAGAATATCAGCGCTTTAAATTATGGCTTTTTGGGTGCATTTCTTGAGACAAATAGGGGAAGTGATACCTTGAGAACTTTTGTATGCATTATTTTGACTTTCCCATGGGAGGATAGCGCGGTGTGAGAAGGAACTATGCAAGGTAGAAGAAGATAAGTTGCTGAGCCAGATAATGCTTACCACCAAATCGATAATCATAAGCTTAATCTTAAAGGAGCAGTTAACGATTTGATGTGGTATATTACCAGTTTTCCGCTGTGTACTTTAATTATTCGAAGCTTTTGTTAGCTTTGAAACTGCTCAAGAGAGGATTGATAGTTTGGGGTGGGAAGCTTTGAATAGCTTCTAATAATGAAATATTTGTGGCTATGAATTAGGGTGGAGCTGATCATTGCTAGTTTTGGGGGAAGCTTTTAAAGTTCAAATCAAGGAATATGTGGCTCGAATTAGGGGGAGCTATTCAGTACGCTTCTCCTAACCAGAAGGTGTATGGGTTACTTGTTCGTGACTATTACAATATTTCTCTTACAAAAGTAATACAAAGATGATTCATGTTAGAGTGCAGGACTTGAAGTCAAATACCACAGAAGACGTATCGCATATTGAAGCTTCATGGAAGTTCTTGTTCTTAATCATTATGTACTTGTTAGGAAATTATTATAAGTAATTCTGTATATCGTCCCGTGGGGGAAGATTGTTGGGAATTCACTTTTACGTGACGACATTACAGAATTACCATAGTTTATCATAGCCACATACGCGAGGACTAGAATAGGCAACTATGTATAGTTTAGAGGCGTATGTGGCTATAAATACCCCTCTATGGCTTCTATAGAGGGGTTGAGTCATTTGGCATTTGTCAAGTCATTTGTATCCTTCATCCATTTTCCATCAAATAACACAAGTCCATCTTCCATCTCTCTACTCTCTCTCACTAAAATGGCTATCATGTGGTTTGAATCACCAAGACCACCGGATCATGGTTTTCGTAGACCTTCATACCCTATGATTAAAGTTAAGGAGCTAACAAAATAACAATGTTGATCCCAGTCTGAATAGATCTTTCTAGCCTATTATGGGTGGTAGCCAATATGGATAGATCCAAACTAACTACAAGAGAAACAATGACTATGAACAATATAAGTTATGCGGAAACTAACTTATACTACTAAGAAGAATAATGAATAAAACAGAACTTTGATTACTATTAATCTGCTAGGTTACAGAATACTTACTATAAATATTTGTGAAACTTGTATATCTAACTAGTGTCGTAGGGTTCCTTCTATACACCAAGGAAACCCTAATGGGCTTACAAAATGCGTTAAGTGATCATGCATATCTATTCCTAAAGTTCTCATTGCATATCTCTTAAGCGTAGTATATCTATGTTTGCTAGCATGTAGTACTAAAATCTTACTACTAACGTATAACTCCACTAACAAGTATTACAGAGTACTAGCAGTACTAACTAACTAACACTAACAGTACTAACTAAGGAAAATATAATTCCTAACAATCCTCCCCTAAACATGATATTCACTTGTTAACCTTCATGTTTCTTCAGTCTGAGCTTCTTAACACTTGGAGGATGTATCCAAACATACTGCTTACTCTTTAATCCTTTCCTTTGATGAAACTTGAGCTCTTTATGTTTCTTTTGTAAATCTAAAAATTCTTTAGCTTCTAGTCTTTGTCATCATCACAGCATCTCAGCAACTCAGCAACACCAACTAAGTTAGCCTTGTAGTTTTTGGCCAACTATCAGCATAAAACGGATTTGATGTTTTCTTTACCTAGCTGCTTGCTCTAGAATATCCATAGCTTCAAGTGTAAACAACATGGTGCATTGATACTCCATATTAGTTTTGTGTAAACTATCAACTTTCATAACGGATTTGTGAAGTCTTTATCAAGAGCCTTTTGCTTTTGGATAGCAAACTCTTTACTGTGGAGCATGGTGAAAAAGTTGAGATACCCATATAGTTTTTGGCAAATATTAGCATTAACGGATTTGAGAATGTCTGTTACTCAGATGCCCGTTTGCTCTGGAACTAGCCAGTTGAAATGAGTGTGATCTACTGAACATTTGTTGTGTGGTGATGAAACCAACATTAAAGATATCCTTCTCACCTCCATCATGGCTTCCATACTCATCAATCTGCTTTTGAATGAATCTAAGCAGAGTATAAGCATCTTCACTTGCAGTCCCAGCTACTAACCTCAAAGAAAGCATTCTCTCAAGTGTTTCTTTTGTGAGTGGATACTTCCTTTCTGCAAGCATATGAATCTCAGTACCATCTTCTAGTATCAAGGTATGAACACCACAATTTTCATAAAAATCCCAGCTCTTAAGATTCCATCTTTCTTGATTCTGCCAGAGTTTATCTTCTGCATTTGCATCAAACATTATCCTTAAATCTCCCCAAAGAACTAGATCAACACCTTCTGGAGTAGTTGTTTCAAATCTCTTCATCACCAGATTATATAGCTCCACAAGATCTAGCCTATCAAACCTTGTCACCATTTCAGAAAAGGTTTTAATCCACCTAGAACTTCCATCAGATCTAAAGATTCTGTAGTAGATGCACTCTCTCTTCTCCATGACTTCATAATCTATTATTCCCTCTTCATTTGGAACTATCTTCAGATAAGCCTTTAGTTGCTCTTCCTCTTCAAGATCAGCATCAGTCTTTGGTCTTTTAGACCTCTTTGTTGCTTTCATCTTAAGTCTTTTGCCTGATCTTTTCCTGATACTCTCTTCATGTCCTTCTTACTTAACTTCAACCTTAGTACTGTTAGGTTCTTTAAAAACCTCTTGCTTATTTACACCAGCTGCTTCTTTAGAATCTTTTACTGCATCATCTCCTCTTCACAGCATGAATATGTGAGTTTTTTGGAGTTACATGAAACCTAGAACAAGCACAGATTGCAAACATAATATCAGGCCTAAAAGCAGTCAAGTACATTAAAGAACCAATCATTGATCTATAAAGATGTACATCCACATCAACAGCTTCTTCATCCTTGGTCAAGGGCTTTTGGGTCTCAATTGGAGTACTAGCAGTCTTCATACTAGCAAATCAAATTTCTTTTGTTAGATCTCTACAACATAATTATTCTGGACTTATGAAATAAATTTTCTTTTCGTTTGACTTGTAATCTAGATACAGAGGTGAGCTCTCCCATAGAACTCATCTGAAATCTGCTCTTTATTAATGCCTCAAATTCATCACACCAAGACCTCTTTGTAGAACCAAAAATAATAGCATCCATTAAACTGTCGAAATGATATCAGTCTTGTCTGCTTGATGAAAAGAGTCTTGTCAATGGTTCCTTTTTGTATATATTTCTTCACAAGAAAGCAGTAAAGTAGCATAACCAGGCTCTAGGAGATTGATGTAAACCATACAGAGCTTTTTTCAACTTTGTAGTCCTTCTTAGGGAATTAGGATCTACAAACCTGGAGGTTGAGGACACATACACTTTCTCATTCAATTGTGACATATATGAAGGCACTTCTTTACATCCATTTGATAAAACTATGAATCCCATATAAGATGCAAAGGCAAAAATTCCTATGATTGGCTTCAATCCTATACACAGGAGCAAAACTCATCATAAGTCTATCACTTATCTTTATCTATTATCCCTGGGAACCAACCTTGCCTTATTTCTAACTACAAACCCCTCTTTAATCTCTTCTTATTTCTGTAAACCTATTTTGTCCTAATTGCCCTCTTTCCAAAGGGCAAATCAACTAGAATCCAAACTTTCTGAATCTTGAATTGCAGCAGCTCTTCCTGCATAGCATCAACCCAACTTTCATCTTAAAGAGTTTGAGATATCTTCTTGGGTTCAATCTGAGAAAGGAAGCAAGCAAACAAACAGTGCTGAAAATCCTTGTGATTATTTCTTCTCTACTTTTGAATATAGCTAACAAAAGCATGAGCTCCAGAACTTTTGTGTACTTTGCTCCTTGTCTGAACTGCTGAGGTTGGATCTCTAAGAATTTGAGTTGTAGGATGAATGGAGTGTATCCTTGATGTGGGAATAGGACTAACATTTACAGTGGTTTCTAAATTAGTGAAGTCAGCCACTACACCCTCATCATCATAAGATGCATTGGTAAAAATCTCATCACTTGGATTGTCATAAATATCCTCAAGAGCAGGTATTTGAGAATCATCTTGGTCATTGTTGTTTAGATCAGGTCCACCAGCACTAAAAACATTTGAGGGACTGGCAGTACTAATTGGTGTGCTAGCAGTATTAATTATGTTAGTACTATTAGCACTAAAAACTTCAGCTGCATCATTAGCTTCCTTTTCTTGTCTTTTAAGCCTTTCAAGCTCCTCTAAAAAGGCTTGATCCTCTTGATCTTTTGGATCCTCATTTGTCTTTGGACCAGTATCCCTATTAGGTTTTACATCTCCATTCTTTGCTTCTGATCTCTTGACTGTTGAAGTATAAGAGGACCATACTGGCAGTACAAAGTATTTCTGAGCAGGTTCACTTTCGATTTCAGAGTTTCCTGCATCAATAGTATCTTGTGTACCTGCACTATGATTAGTTTCTTCTGGACCTGCAGTTTTGTTAGCTTGATTCTCTGATCTTACAGGCTGATAATTCATTGAATCAGTTAAATAATCAAGATCAAACAACCAATTAGGTCCTTTCCCTGCAACATTTGGGTTATTTTCTAAAAAGTTTATATGCATGTTTTCTTCAACTCAATTGGTTTCTAAATTGTATACCATAAAAGCCTTGCTATTTAGGGAATACCCAACTAAAAACCCTTCATCAGACTTCCCTTCAAACTTGCCCAGATGGTCAATGGTATTCAAGATGGTCACATGGCACCCAAAAGGTCTTATATAGCTTATGATTGGTATTTTACCAGTTATAAGTTCATAAGGTATCTTGTTTTGAGGCTTGGTCACTAATACCCTATCAAGGGTCATAACATGCATTGTACTAACTGATTCAGCCCAAAAAAGTGTTAGGTAAAAGGACTCTGTTAACCATTGTTACTAGCAGCATCAATAAGGTCACGTTCTTTCTCTTATCAACTCTATTTTGTTGTGGAGTTATGGCATTACTGTATTCCCTCTTGATCCTTTTTGACCCACAGAATTCAATAATGTCTCTGTTCTTGAATTCTGTACCATTATCACATCTAATAGTTTAAAACTTAGATTTTCTATTGGCTTATCTATTAGTCTTTTAAGTCCTTAAGGATTCCACTAGCTTCATCCTTAGTTATTAAAAAGAACACCCAACTAAACCTGCTAAAATCATCAGTGATATCCAGGCAATAAGTCTTATGGTTTATGCTCCTTACATATGTGGGTCCAAATAAGTCCATATGCAAAAGCTGTAAGGCTGAATAATTGTGGTCACTATTTTGGCATTATTGGAGGCCATTGTTGTGCTTTCTCCTTCTGTTAGCACAAGGTTTGGTCATTTTGATAAAATCTTTGAAGTTACCTCTTACAAGGTTTCCCTTCCAAGTTTGTTTTAGTTTTTAAAGTTAACATGACCCATAACTTTCATGCATTTGTAGATTCTCAATGTGGCCTTTGCAATCAACAAGCTTAACCTTAAGAAGGAACAATGTTCTCTAAAGTTGAAACTGTACATTTGTGTTTGGCTAGGGATTCTAAAGTATTACTGTTTTTCATCAGGCAACTAAAGTGGAACAAATCATAAGACAATCCTGCTGATCTGTGAAGAGAACCTTGTTCTTTTTGTCACACATCTGTGACACAGAAAAGAGATTGAAATGTTGTAGTTCTTTCACAAAGCACACATCCTTAAAATCTAACTTTCCTGTTTTATTTTACCTTTACCAGTTATGTAACATTTACTACCTTCAAAAGCAACAGGGCCACCATTATAGTCTTGATATTGAATAAGGTAGGCTTTGTTGCCGGTCATGTGCCTGGAACATCCATGATCAGCAATCCCTTTATTCTTTAAAGCTCTTTGTGGATTATCCTGCACATCAAATAAGAGAAATTAGTTTCTCTAAGGGACCCAAGTCATTGCTGACTTGGGTCTGCCTAGTGGATCTTTAAAATTAACATTTTTACTAAAGCTTGATCCGCTATTGTATTTGGAGACTTTGTTCTAGTAATGTCTTTTGGGTCTCCATTTACAACCTGTTGAGGGCTTAACAACAGTTTTCCTTTTGCCCCCAACAGCACTAACTGCTTTGACCTCAGCAGTATTAACTTTTCTATTTGAAAATTTAGCTTTTGGTGCTGTTGTTCTATTAAATGGCATTCTAATAGGTGAATGAGACTTATAAAAAATATTTCTTGGTCTGATTTCATTCACAATGGGTCTGGCAGTATTAACTTTCCTAGCAGTACTAGTTGTTGCTGCTTAACTAGAGAGATTTTGTCTAGCAGTATTAACTGGAAATATGTCAGTTTTAGTTAGTACTGCTTTTGGAACAAACTTGTTTTGGTGATTCAATCTTTGCACATTGTTCCACACTGGTCTATTCTCCCCTTGACCAGTACCCTTATTCTTCTTTTTGTTCAATTCAACCTGTTTAGCCATTCTTTTCTCATGAAAATCACAATCTCTAATAAGATGACTAAAACTGCCACAAACAAAACATGCCTTTTTAGTAAACCCATATCCTAAACCCAACCTTTTGGACAATAAACCATTCCAGTCTCTCTTGTTAGCTTTAGGACTTGGACTATATGTGTTTTGTTCTTTAACAGTTTCCCTAGGAGTTTTTATGTTTACAGTATTAACACAAGCAAAACATAGTTTTTCTTTCCATGTTCTTTTGAAGGTTCAATCCGCTTTTTATCATCATATGTCTGACTTATACTCCTCAATGATAGGAGCATCAGACCAAACTTTAGGTTGACTAACAACTTTGGGTTCAACTACAACTGGTTCAGGCATAGATTCAAGTGTTTCTACACTAGGATTGGACTCACAAGAGTCAAAATTACTGGTTTGAGTATCAGATTCACTAGTTTTAGACTATTTTGAACCACATGTGAACATAGAATCATCTACTTCTCTATCAAGTCCTAGAGGCATGTAATTTCTTATCATTGGAGGGGGAACTGCATGCATGCCTTTAACATTTGCAAATCTATCATGCACAGGACTATCTTCTACATCACTTGACCTACAATCAAATACACTTTCAAGAACTTCTTTTTTTCTAATTAAGACTCCTTCATGTATTTTATTTCCATACCCAAGCCCAGATTTGTCCCTAGTACTCATCTGACTATTTAGTAGTTTATTAAGGCCTTTAGAAGAACTTTGAAAATTCTCAAGTTTGGTTTTTAATTCTTCTTTTTTCTTTTCCAGCTTCCAAACCCATAGTCTATCCCTTGACCTCTGACAGGTCTAGCAGTGGAACTCTCTCCGATCTCATATCTGGAGCGTATAGTGGACAAATGCAACCTCTTGCGGGGAGGCTGCTCAGACTCGGGAATATCATCCCTACGATCAACAGGTGATGGTATGGGTAGAGATGGTGGTAGTGGTGGTAATGGGGGTGGTGGTAATGCGGCAGTAACTGCATCAATGAGAGCTTGGGTGGATGCTATCCTGAGTGTCTGGATTTGGGTTAGACACCCAGATGATGGTGGTAAAGGTGGTGAATGAGCAGGTGGAGCCATGCACCTAGCAAGGCGCTCCCCTGCAGAGGGTGGTGATAGTGAGATGGGTGGTGATGGTGATGGAGTAGTCATGGCCAGAAGTCTCTCAACCTCTGCCTCTGGTGGAAGGGATATGGAAGTCTGGGGTCGGATGGTAATCCTAGCCCCAATGGTAATGTCAGTGGAGGGTGGTGGTACAATAGGCTCTGTTCCCTCAGGTGGGGAAACAGGCTCATCAGCAGGTATGACGGTAGTAGAGTCAGCCGGAGCTAAGTGCTCCTCCTCCTCCTCGTCGTCCTCATCCTCCTCGTCCTCATCCTCATCCCTGGCGTCATCCCTAGATGAGTCGCCGTCATCATCATCTCCATCATCTCCCCCGTCCATAGGATAGTCAACCGGACCATCCTCTGCCTCATCATCCTCGTACTCCTCTGGATCCTCCTCGGGATCCGACTCAGTAATGTATCCAGGTGACTCAGCAGTGGGTGAGTCAACAGGTGGTAATGGCTGTTCCTCAGCCGGAAACTCGTGGTCGTCCTCTAATGGTATGTACTCGGGATATATAGGCTCCGGCACATAGTTAGGGTCATGTGCCTGAATGAACATAGGTTCGCGCTCATCCTCATCCTGAGGAACTGGTAGTATCTGTAGATTCTCTGGACCTAGTATAAAATCTGGTGACGGTGGGGCTACTGGCTGTAGCGGGAGTCCGTCGTATCCTAGTACGATGACCCGTGGTATGCCTCCCTCCGATATCCCCTCATAATCGGCTCCCCAGAAAGCTCTGCCGGGCTCGGAGTCGGTGTAGACGGAAGTGTATGTAACATCAGACGTCGCTGAAGACATGGTTACTGCAAAAAGTAAAATAACTTACATAAGTATTACTTATAAGAAAAATCGATAAGATATGTTTGTAAGGCTTTAATAATAAGGCTCTTATAGTAATATACGTAATATTCAATTTATATACACGTATAATTAATCAGTACACTTATCCCTACTAATGCTAAGGCAATGCATGTCATGTAAGCATATATGCTCTAGACGTAAACAAGTAATGCATGTATGTCCCTCACAAATCCCATTTGTGAAAATAATTTTTGAAGGTGGTTATAGTCCAGACAAAAACTTTTGACCTGGTTCTCTATAACCTAGGCTCTGATGCCAATCTGTAACACCCTCAAATCTGAGTATGCAGCGGAATGTTGAATATCCGAAGGCGTTACATTATTGGGTCAATAGCACAAGATTAGAGAACGACTACTAAACGTGTCGTTTGAAAAAGATACATTGGATTAACAAAATACTTGTTTGTTACATAAGCTCATGGCTTTAAATGGTTCAACAAAATAGATAAAGATTCCGGTTTATAACAATTGTCCCCAAAATGTAATAAGACCCCAAATCTTAAGTGTTGACTCTTCAATTATTGACTCCCAATGTATCATCGCACCTCGTGCCTTATTGACCTGAAAAACATGCTTAAAATGTCAACATAAAGTTGGTGAATTCATAGGTTTATGTAAATCAATGGTAGGACCGCAAGATTTCCAAGTGTATGATCAAGCAACAGATGCAAACATCATAAAAAGTAATTACGTTTCCTAAGCTCATGACACCGAGGCTCGACGTATATGAATGCAATTATAAATTGCCAACTGGTGTCCGTGAATGATGTGCTAACCCTGCAACATCCCAAATTCGACATGGTATGCGTTCGTTCCCAGTGATAGCTAGTCACCCGAACGGGGAGTGTCAATCCCTAATAGATCTATCCATAACATTCGCGCCCGCACAATGTAATTCCCAACCACATCTATGCAATTAACAGTTCATGATCATGGACATAAAGGGGTTATGGTAACTTAGGCAAACACGTAATCATGGCATAAAATGTACACTTGCGTCCAGTTTGTAAAACAAAGCATGTTATCACCCCAAGGATGTAAATCATTTAAATAATTGTAAAGCATGGGGCTATGAACTCACCTTAGCCGGTAGTTCTCTGAATGATAACAAGTATCCAAGTAAGCAGTGAATCACACCGTTAAGTACCTAAGTAAGTACGGTCAAGTCTTAGTTTACACATTTAAACTAACGACTCATTGTATAAACTAAATCCCATTTTAAGTTTATATATATATATACCGTTATCACTTGTGTGGTGACACACAAGATCATTGTATTTATAGTTTCGATGGTTCTCGAGAAACGTGAAATCATTATTAATAAATATACTTTATTTATTAATTTGTTATTAAATCGTTCGACGTCCGAATATCTAAACGTTCGACCGACGCATAAATGTTTTATTTATTTCACCGTGGCTCTAAACCACCCTTAAGTTTCTAGTTATTCCACTTTTAGTCCCTAGGTTTACAAATATACATATTTATATTTTAAACCTTTTAGTTTTAGAATTGACATAATTAGTCCCTTAAGTTTCTAAGAAGGATAGTTTAGGTTTTTATAGTTTACTCTTAAACCTTCATGTTTCAGAATATTACACGAATAGTCCATGGAGTTATTAAAAATCAAATTTGATTAATTTAGTCCTTCATGTTTCGGCATTTTATAGTTTTAGTCCCCCGACTTGTAAAAATTCCATTTTTACTCCGAATCAATCCCAACGAGTGGCATTTCCCTTCGTTAAGCTCGTTTAAGTTTATAAAAGTGTTTCGGTGGAAAAATAAGCTCATCGAGCTTATTTTGGCTTAACGGGCCTTATTGGGCCCGTTTAAAGCTTATTTCGAGCTTATTGGGCCCGTAAGCCCAATAGCTTGGCCCGATGTACCCTTCAATGTCTCTAGGCTTTTACAAGTCCATATTCAACTCGTTTTAAGCCCAATTAAACTGTTTGTAATTTTGGCTTATTTAAAATAAGCTAATAAGCTAATAAGCACTTTCTTTGGGCCGGTTTTGGGTTTGTTATGGGCCCGATAAGTAAGCCTAACAATCTGTTTCCTTTTCAGCTTATTCTAAATAAGCAAAATAAGCCAATAAGCAATTCAAATGGGCCGGTCTTGGGCCGGTTGAGGCCCGATAAGGGTATTTAGAGTTCTAGACTTCTCCTAGTGCTTTTCCAACTTGTAATTAAGCCGAATTAACTGTTTCCCTTTTCAGCTTATTCTAAATAAGCCATTAAGCTAATAAGCACTCAAATGGGCCGGTCTTGGGCCGGTTGAGGCCCGATAAGGGTTCAAAGGTATTTGTTGGGGTCCATTGGAGGTGTCCATTAAGTATATTTAAGTCTAATAAGCTTATTAAGCCCCCACAAGATCACCAATAAGCTACTCGAGCTTATTGTGAGCTTATTTGCTCATTTAGGGCTCGTTAATGGGCTAGGAGGCCCATTAAGGGTGCGTTTGGGTTTCTAATGAAGTAAAGGCCCCCCTATGGACACTCCCCTTATGATTTAAGCCCGAGTGACTTATTAATAAGCTGCGGCTTATTAATAAGCTCTCGTTGGGCCTTGTTGGGCTCGATAGAGGCCCGTTAGGGGTTCGTTTGGCTCAACGACTTGCCAAAGGGTCCATTTAGGTTCTTAGTTTCATTTTAAGCTCAACAAGCCGCGTATAAGCACACGAATAAGCTGTTTTAGGCTTATCGTGGCTTATGAGCCTTGTGGGCTCGCGTTGGGCTCGCAAATGGACCGGTGAGTCCATTAAGGGTTCGAATGGTTCATAAATATGTTAAATGGTTCCGTTAAATTTCCTAGTACCAAAACGAATATGTTTTACATTTCCTAAGCGTGCCCCGCAACATGCAAACGTCTATTATTGTCGCATACGTGTTTCCACACCCTCACGTCGCGATTTCGACTATAGTTTACGTATAGTTTCTTTTAAATTCACGAACAAGGCTTATTACCCACGTCGTGTACATTTTTATATAACATGTTTATTGTTCGTGTTAGCTTATACGTTTCTAGCATAGTGCAAGTTATTAAATGAATACAACGTGCTCACAACACGTTCATTTCATATTTATCATGCGTGTTTTCACGCTAGTATATCGCATGCACACACACTTGACTCCTAGGCTAGTTTTCAATAAACTAATACGTACATTACAAAGGAAATGTGTTGCGTGCAACTTACAAGGGTCCTAAGCTCTTGGTTTTGGATTCGAGAAGTAACCCGATACACTTGTACTCAAGCGTATGCCACCCTAAGCTTTCAAAGCTTGTATACCTAGTCTTGAGCTTGTGTATTCCTCTTGACTTCCTTATATGTGAACTCAAAGGCTCCCTTAAATCCTTAGTGCCCAGTGGAAGTGTGAGTGTTTGGCTTGCGGGTTGTGACCCGAACAAGAGAGAGAGGAGAGATAGATGGTGTGTAATTTAGCAAGAAGTGAGTTTAAATGGTGAGTGTACATGAATATTTATAGGCAAGAAGTCCTAGTTAGCTTTTCTAGTCCATTCTCCAAACGAATCGTGCCCTAGGGGCGGTTTTCAAAGGTTTTAGTTAATCTCACATGGTTTTTGCTAAACCACTATAAGTACAAGTATTAATGAGTTAGAAATGTACAAGATTTTGCTTAGCTAGAAAATCTTATGAGTTTGTGACATGTTTCTTGGTTACCCGCGACATCAAGAGAGGAAAACAAAGAGATGGTTATTATCCAAGGTGTAAGAGACCATTAGGGGACCATTAGGACACCAACTTAATTGCCTAGAACATGTACATGTACTTTTAAGATTTATTAGGGAGATTTGCTAGAAATTAAATCACCAAGGACGATTTTTAGGCGAGTTACTTGCCCAATTTCGGGTTCCAAGTGATATAAACACAAGACTTGATTAAGTTTTGTGTTTAGGCTTTTAAATTGGGTATTGGTTTGAGTCTAGGGATGTCTAGGTATTTCCGGGGTGCGTCCAAATGTATTTTATCACGAAACGTAACCCTTTTACGTGACCAATAAAAATAAAATACTCAAAGTACAATAATTATTCTTAAAATAATTATTCCTTACTTGTTTGATGTAAACCTTAATTTATTTGGTGACCGTTTACATTTATTGGTTATTTCTAGTCTACGCGGTTTAGCTTAAAAGTAAATATTAAAAGTAAACGCGTATCGGACTAAAATAAATAGTGATCATTAACATAGTCGTACAATGACACGAAAATGAGAAATGTTACACTAGGAATTGGCCACCATCCATGAGTAGTCGTGTATCAAATAAAACTATTAATATAGCAGAACCACCTAGGAATCAAAAGCCTTTCTTGAAGTTAAGAGACTTGGCATGTCCTACATGCAAAAAGTGCATTTACAGTGCAAATCATGATGAGTGCATCTTAAAATACCTCTCAAAGGTGAATTCTCGTGCCTCTGCACAAATAAAGGATGCACAATCCCATAAGATAACAAATAGATATATACCCGTAGAAAAGAAAAGCGACTCTAAGAATCATGGTAGACAGATTCTCATAGGACAAAGGTTTTCTCCAAATAAGTCCTCCAATGTGTATCTGAAAACAATGCCTCCTAGATCTAGTCCTACATGGAAGCCAATGGGTAGAATCTTTACTCGGGTTGGTCTTAAGTGGATTCCCACTAGAAAGCCAGTTGAAACCCGCTACAACAAGAATGATAGTGCTTCACCATTAGGAAATGAAACACATAATCCTAAAACTGTTATTTGTGCAAACTCTTCATCTTTGAGTGCAGGTACTTCAAAGGCTTCTGAACCTATTTCTTCCTAGAGTTCATCTAATGGAAACATCTTATCCTTGACTTCTTTGTATAAACATTCCATTTTTAATTATGTTAGAAAATATTTTTGAAAAAGAAAATACAAAAATATTAAATTTCAAAAAGAAAAATACAAAATTATAAAATCTTAAAAACCGAATACAAAATTAGAAAATTTCAAAAATAACAAAAAGAATCTTCTCGGCGTGTCCCTTGGAATCAATAACATTTACGTTCATAGAAATGTCGATTAATATTGACACGGGTGTGTAAATGAAGTTCGAGCAAGAGTTCAAAAGTTTCAAAACATGTCATTTCTATTTTTTCTTAATGGTTTGTTATTAAATAACAGATAACAACCCGATCTTTAAATAAAAGGAAAATGTACGCTTTAGTGCGTTCATCCTTGACAACGAAAAGATAAATCTTTTCAGTCTTGAACTATTAAATCAAAACATTCAAAGTTTTGTAGCTCAAGTTAATGACTTACAGTTACTTCAGACTATAACTCGGACCTCAAATAAAGGAAAGTTTATCTTAATAGATAACTTATCCTATCAACGAGAAAATCAATTTTCTCAATACTGAGCAGTTCTTACAAGACATTCAAAGTCGTCTGCTCAAGAAAAGAAAAGTGTACGCTTCAGTGCGTTTTATCTTCATAAGAAGAGAAATCTTCTTTATCTTGAGCATTATCTTGCTTTCGACAAACGACTTCTAAGTAAATATCAGCTTAGGACTCATTCTTCAGATAAAGGAAAGTGTGCAATCCTGTACATTTATCCTCACAACGAGAAGATAACAACTTCTCAAACTTGAGCTGACACAAAACATCAGTTCAAAGACAATCAATGACTTTAGAGCTCAAGTAACATTGGTTTTCAAAACTGTTGAACATAATTTTTCAAGAATTTCTTGAAAGGTTTTTCAAAATCTTTCAAAATTATGTGTTCAACACTCCCTCTTCACGCAACTTTCAAAAGTCAAATCATTTTTTATAAGTGAATCAATTTTTGAGGGGGAGCTTTTAAAACTAAGCTTTTAATGCGTTTAGACACATACTCACATGTCTATTTTGTGTGTCTAAAACATTTTTGAATGTCTAAACAACCAAAATATGTTAAATGTTAATAATATTTAAACACTCATTTTGTTAAAACATATACAAGTAGCTCAAACTCAATTTCACATGGAATTTACAAAGTCATAATCTTATTCTCTTAATTGGTGTCATATATGTGAATATATGTGAAATTTAGGGGGAGCCAAAGAAAAAGTTCCATAAATTCATGCTATGTAGGTGTCAACATTTTTCTCCCCATAAAACATTTTCATGTCTCAAATGGTATGAAAATACTAAAATATTAGTTATTTCCACAGGGGGAGAAAATGTGATTAAAATGTGATCTAGAAAATAATAATGTGATCTTTTAGACACTAAGTGCGTAACTCTTTCCTTCATATGCGAAACAATTTCAAATCTCGATGCACATGTGTAGGGAGAGTATTTCAAATAAAACCATTAAAAATTAGAAATATCTTTTCAATAAAGGTTTTATGGTTACGATCTTATACCCAACAAGAACCGAAGGGATCTACCCAAGGAACCTTCATAGTTAGAAATAGGAGTCCTTAGGTATGATTGGAGATGAATGAGAGTACAAGAATAATGCCGACTAAGGTTGAGCTAACACTGGAACAATTACAACAAGGTGTTAGTAATGACGTCTTGGTAAGCATTGAAGGGGTTGAAGAATGAAAAAGAAATGTAAGGATAAAGGGTATAAAGAAAGAAGCCCTCCATACAACTTAGGCAGAAACCAGGTCAATACATAATCTATCAAAATCACAAAGTTGATTGTTGGTATTGAAGAAATCCGTCATGGACCCAGTGATGCAATGCACAACCCTTCCCAGCCATTCAAGTTTCTCTCAATAGATACTTGTCTCATTTGTCATGGATATACATACATTATCTATTAGCTTTCTCACTCCGAGTTAGTTAATATTGAATAGGCAGCATTCTGCTCCAGCCTCCGATTACTATAACCAAAATGACTAATCGAGTCTAGAGCCAAGAGATCAAAACAATAAATCTCATTAGGACACATTCCATGACAAACACTTGTTGAACACCATTAAGTTCACAAGATGTTAACAAGATTCCTACGCATTATCCTTGTGATTATGCCAGAACATCTGAGTGATACTATTTAGTATTCACAGTGACGATGGAAATCCTTTCAGAGCCATCATCAAACAAGCTCTACAGTAGGTGACTTGCGAGATTCTATATGAATCAAGCTTGTGTCAACTAGATATCGATTTGGTCCAGTAAATGAATTGACGATTTAATAAGAAAGATAGTAACTATCTGATTCACTCATATCGTGTTGTCTGTTTTAAGACGTTTCGGTATTGAGAACAAGCAAGCATGGTGAATCTAATACATATGTGTTAAAGGATCTTACGTTTTAAGCTAGAAACCCTGTCAAGCAGATTCTTCTAAATTGAATCTACCTAATCATAGGTCGGTCCTCAAGAAACCAGAGGTTAAAGCAACAATACTCAGACGAATGACAAATCCATATTCATCCATATCTGTTGTTTATCTCTAACTTTAAAATGCAGGTTCAAACAACAGTGTTTCAGCCTCATTCCAGTAGAGTCAGATTCATTACCACATGCTCATGCTCAAACTACAAAGATATATTATAAGCATCAAGATTCAAGAATCAAGAAAGCTCAAGTTTAAAGACAAAGACTTCCGCAAACTCTAATATTCAAGATCTTCCTTAAAGATATCAAGATTATCAAGACAAAGATGTCAAGGGAGATTGTTAGCAAGCTTTCTAGATGATGCAAAGTATGAGCATGTTGGTCAAGACCTAAGATAGCAAGATGGCAATGACGTTAATGTCAAAGAAGGAAAAGATTTAAGATCTCAGAACTAAAGACAAAGTCAAAAGAAAAGGCTAAAGATCAAAGATCACACAACATGAAGGAACAAGCCTACAAAGAGATAAAGACCAAGAACAAGACTCATAAACACAACGTCAAAGCAATCTTAAGAAACCCAAGACCATGTTATGACTGTGAACATGAAAGCTTGAAATCTGTCGAAAACCAAGCCTCAGGGGAGATTGTTAGCCTCAAAATACCGAGTCAAACAAGGAAGCTCGTTTCAAGGTTCACGACCTCGCTTTGAGGGAGATTGTTAGCCTCAAAATATTGAGTCGAACAAGGAAGCTCGATCACTCAACAAGGAAGCTTTGGTATTTACTTAAATATACGTTGTAATAGGCTAGAAAGGAAACCGGGCTTGATATGTAATCTAATATTATACATGTTGTGGACAAAAGCCTAAGCAAAACCCGAGCCTAATCCGTCTTAAAAGTCATTAGGAGTCCTAATGTAGCCAAGGTACTATAAATACCCTTCTCCATACAAGGAGAAGGGTTGGTTGTTCTCATTTCTTTCTTATAGCAATCCAACCTTTCTTTCTTTCTCTCCTCATTCTCTCTTCTTTCTCTCTCTAGTTCTTTCATCTATTTCTTATCTTATTTTCTTGGTTTCTACCATGGTGAAGTGAAGTGATTACTTGGTCCTAACACCAACATAGTATCCATATACCATCAATAAGAGTTACCACATTTGTCTGGAATGGCACAAGCAACTCATGTATCCATGCATGCACATATGTATCATGTAAACTTACACACATAATTGTATAGCATATATAGCAACATAACCATGTCCAAATAAAGCCAATTTAAAACCATTTAATCAATGCAAAGAAAACATTTCAAAACAATTTTTGTATCCATTTTCACCCTAAGAAAACATTTAAAAAGAGGCTACAAGAAACTCACCTCAAAGCTTACACGCCCGCATAAAATCCAAGCAATTATCTACATAATTATATAGCACGGGTTACACACGGTCAAGGCTTATAACCTTAACTATGTAACATTCAATTGATGGACCACTGATGTGTTGTAGTGAGGTGTGTGATTTATTGATTTCAAGTTTTAAATTTAGATTTTGCCGACTTCACAAAAAATAACACTTTAACGGGCAGTATACCCGGTCAGATAGGCGTTTCATGGTAAGTAGGGTGTCGATCACTAAGAGCGAGAAACAATCTTTTAATTTATTAATATTTTGGTTATTTAAACTAAGTTACTTCTATTCTATGTTAAACCTATGCTAAACCTATGTTAATCCTAAATCTAACGGATGAGGGGGTTTTCAGCCTGAGAGACTAGCACGGATTTTATGGTGACTAAAATCGACTTAAGACACTAAAACTCACGCAAGCAAATTAATAGAAGATAATAGAGCGGTCTAGCCAAATATCAGAAAACTGTATTAACCATTATTAATCCAATCAGAACGTTGATTTGTTTATTTAGTGCAATGATTACTTATCTCGAGGCGGCATATCATTCTTAAGACTTAGGCGGTACTTCTTCCTAAGACCTAGATATGAAGAATTTTGTCACAATTAAACTTATCTGCATAAAGCATCCTTATTTGCTTATTATAATCTATCTTAAGGGCTAAAGCAATGGTGATCTTGTTAAACCCTAGCTCATATTCGGGGATTGGGTCAAGCTTAGTGACCCTAAACAAGCGCTTCGTGGGAGGTAACCCACGCTTCGTGGGAGGCAACCCACCGCCTCTTTCCTTTCTTATTTGCTTGTGTTTTTGTGATTGTCCAGGATTTTTGAAGCCTCTCATGCTCGTGGTTTTATCCTTTGATCACTCGAGCTTCAAATCCTCAGCTTCATTTGGGAAATCTAATATCCTAATCTAATCGACTAACGTTTATCTTTAAGCATACTTAATAAACGGCTTAGGATTTATGTAGAGATCCTTCTTAAAACATTGAGGACAATGTTTAATTCTAGTAGGGGGGATCTATCGATTTGATTGTGCCTACAGTCGTTGTTTTTACGTAATTCCGTTTTTACCACCAAAATTTAAAAAGAAAAATTAAAAAAAATTAAAAAATTTCAAAAAATAAAATAAGTGTTTTGTCACAATTTTGACTATCATGCTGGGTAGAATAAGAATAAATTTTAACCCGATCAAGCATGTTGAGCTCTAGCTTGTTCCTTAACGTTTAGGCTAAGCGTTCGCGAAAATTCGCGAAGAATGAAAAATGATAGAGTTGATTATGAGTTGGATGCTAAACAAGGATTAGTTGGAAATCTTAAGAGCTCATGTGTGTAATTTGTGGTTTTTTCTCCCATAAGCTTCTAACCAGATTAATACACGTGCTATTTTTAGAGATTAAACTTAAATCAACAATTTTTATGTACTGTATAGCAAAAATTTTAGTCTTAGTTCAAATTTATACTTGAATTTTTCAAAACAAGTCTTCTCTATATAAAGTAAAAAAAATATTTTAAAAAATTAAAAAAATAATAATAAATATAAATTGTGGGCTGATAAAAGTTTGTTGTATCTTGCCGGCTCACAACCGATGTTACAGCCTTCTAAAGAAAGCCCATAGTAAGAATAAAAATCCGAGACTGATAAAAGTTTGCTGCATCTTGCCGGCTCACAACCGATGTTGCAGCCTTCTAAAAGGTCAAGGAAATCACCGAGGTCAAAATAAGACTCCTGGACCATGGTCGGCTCGCATACCGATGTGGCAGTTGTTTAAAGGACCAAGGTTTAATAATGATACGGCCTTCTAAAAGGTCGAGGGTTACAATTGCATAAATATTATGTTTAATAGTAAGTGTGAATTAATAAATAGATCTCTTTTTGTTAAATTTGAATATGCTTTTGAACTTTGAATATTCTATTTTAAGTTTTTAAATAAGCTATGTGTAAACGGGAAACCTGAGATTTTTTGAAACCTAAGGTCCGTGAGTCCCGATACTAGTCTCTGTGGGGTGTCAAAAGCCTAGTCACTTAGCCGCAAGGTTGACCAATACCCACTTTTGGAAAGCCTAACACAAATTTTAATCAAGTCCTTGTGTTTTATATCCCTTTAATGCCGATGTGGGCAAGTAACTTGCATAAAATTCGTCCTGGTGATTTAATGTAACTGAGCAAAACAACCTAAATAAAACCGTAACAAGTACAGGTACATCCATGATTCCAATTAGATGTGTGTCCTAAATGGTTCCCTAATGATCCTTGACACAATGGATATTCACCTATTTTCCTCCTTTTCCTCCCTTGATGTCCGCGGTTCATCCATCACAAACACACAAACCCATAAGATTTTCCTAGCTAAACATAATCTTGTACATCCCCTAGTAAATTAAAACCATTTACTAAGGTATTTAACTCAAAACCATGTGTGGATCAACAGAAGTCCCTAAAACCACTTCACTAGGGCACGATTTCGATTTGGGTGTGAACCAAGGGAAGTTAACTAGATTTCTTACCTATAAATATCACTCCCTAACTCACTTAATACATTTCCAAAACTCTTAAACTCTCTCAAAGCTTAAACTCTCTTCATTTTCCCTTTATTTCATTCGGCTTATTGAATAACTGAACCATACACGGCCCACAACTCATTCTAAGGTTGCAAGGTACATTTAAGATCGAGTATAAGGGTATCAAGAGGAAACACGGCTAAGGAATTGGGTATACAAGCTTTGGAGCTTAGGTTATAAACGTTTGGGTGGTAAACATAACGTTTGCTTCACATCCAAAACCAAACTCTAGAACCCTTTTAAGTACATGACTAAGCTTCGCCTGTCATTTTCCTTTCGTTGCTTTATAATTATTAATAGGCACGAAGAATCTTGTTGAGCACGCACTTGGACAAGAACATGCATGGCTCGACTCATGTATGGTCACGCACCCGTATTAAACGAATAAGACCTTGGTATGGCTATCATAATAAAATACGGTTAACTAACGAGTATGGATTAAGTCTTTCATAAAAATACACGAATGAAAACTATAGAGATCATGGGTTCGTTTTTATAATGAAACCACACGTAAACTTTCGTTGTAAGCACGACACTATGGCTTGGGAACGTATACACGACGCATCTAGACGTTTGCATGTAAAACGCGACGTGTACATAAGTTAAATATACGACATATAGTTACTAGGGCTAATTGTTTCGAAACCCACATGTTGCTAGAAGGGTAACGAGCCACAATGGGTTCGTGTAATCATAACATACTCACGAATTGGGCCCAACCGGCCCAACAGCCTAAAAGGGTGGGACCCGTAGCTTATTATAAGCTCATTCGAGCTTATTGTGAGACTAGAGAGCTTATAAGATATTTACAAGCCTAAAATAAGTTAGTGGACCTTAAAGGAGAAAGCCCGAACCATTCGAACCCCTAACGAGCCCCTATCGAGCCCAACAAGGCCCAACGAGAGCTTATTAATAAGCCGCACCACCCTCCCCCCCCCCGCGACTTATTAATAAGCCACTCGGGCTTAAACATAATGGGAAGTGCTCATGTTGTTTCATGTAGGGCCTTTACTTCATTAGAAACCCAAACGAACCCTTAATGGGCCTCCTAGCCCATTAACGAGCCCTAAATGAGCAAATAAGCTCACAATAAGCTCGAGTAGCTTATTGGTGATCTTATGGGGGCTTAATAAGCTTAACGGACTTAAACGTACTTAATGGACCAAGCCCCAACCTCTAGAACCCATTCGGGTTCATACCCGGACCCAAGACCGGCCCAACAGGAGTTCTTAATGGCTTATTTGCTTATTTTAAATAAGCCGAAACATAAATAGTTGAATTAGGCTTAATACAAGTTGGATATGGTCTAGTAAAAGCCTAGAAACATAAAAAGGTACATCGGGCCCAATAAGCTCGAATTAAGCTTCAATAAGCTCACCGAGCTTATTTTAAGCTTAACAGACTCTCGTGAACTTATTGTGAACATTTAGACTTATAAAAACTATATTGGACCTTTGGTAAGTTAAACGGACCTTAACGGGCCCAATAAGGTCCCCTTTAAGCAAAATAATCCCGAATAGCTTATATGTAATCCGAGGTTAGCTTTGTTGGCTTATTTGGACTATATAAGGCCAAATTCCAACTTGTCGGGATTTAATTGGGATGGAAATGCGATTTTCACAGTCGAGACTAAAATGCAATTTCGAAAACTTAGGGTTAACCTTGTCACTTTTCTGAAATACAAAACTACAGGACTGTTTTGAAACATTTGAAACTTATGGGGGGGGGGGGGGGGGGAGGGATGAAAGTGTAACTATAAAAACCTAAGCTATCTTTTGGAAACTTAAGGGACTAATTACATCATTTCCGAAACTAAAAGGTTTAAAGTATAAATGTGTATATTCGTAGACCTAAGGACTAAAAGGTAACAACTAAAAGCCTACGGGCACGAGGCAAAAGGGAGTAAATAAAACACTTAACACGTCGGTCAAACATTAAGGTATTCGGACATCGAACGTGTTTAATAACAAGTTAATAAATATGTATATTTATTAATAATGATTTCACGTTTATCGAGAACATCGAAACTATAAATACAATAGTCTTGTGTGTCACCACACAAGTGATAACGGTATATATAAACTTAAAATGGGATTTAGTTTATACAATGAGTCGTTAGTTTAAATGTGTAAACTAAGACTTGACCGTACTTACTTAGGTACTTAACGGTGTGATCCACTACCTACTTGGATACTTGTTATCATTCAGAGAACTACCGGCTAAGGTGAGTTCATAGCCCCATGCTTTACAATTATTTAAATGATTTACATCCTTGGGGTGATAACATGCTTTGTTTTACAAACTGGACGCAAGTGTACATTTTATGCCATGATTACGTGTTTGCCTAAGTTACCATAACCCCTTTATGTCCATGATCATGAACTGTTAATTGCATAGATGTAGTTGGGAATTACATTGTGCGGGCGCGAATGTTATGGATAGATCTATTAGGGATTGACACTCCCCGTTCGGGTGACTAGCTATCACTGGGAACGAACGCATACCATGTCGAATTTGGGATGTTGCAGGGTTAGCACATCATTCACGGACACCAGTTGGCAATTTATAATTGCATTCATATACGTCGAGCCTCGGTGTCATGAGCTTAGGAAACGTAATTACTTTTTATGATGTTTGCATCTGTTGCTTAATCATACACTTGGAAATCTTGCGGTCCTACCATTGATTTACATAAACCTATGAATTCACCAACTTTATGTTGACGTTTTAAGCATGTTTTTCAGGTCAATAAGGCACGAGGTGCGATGATACATTGGGAGTCAATAATTGAAGAGTCAACACTTAAGATTTGGGGTCTTATTACACTTTGGGGACAATTGTTATAAACCGAAATCTTTATCTATTTTGTTGAACCATTTGAAGCCATGAGCTTATGTAACAAACAAGTATTTTGTTAATCCAATGTATCTTTTTCAAACGACACGTTTAGTAGTCGTTCTCTGATCTTGTGCTATTGACCCAATAATGTAACGCCTTCGGATATTCAACATTCCGCTGCATACTCAGATTTGAGGGTGTTACAGATTGGTACCAGAGCCAAGGTTATAGAGAACCAGGTCAAAAGTTTTTGTCTGGACTATAACCATTTTCAAAACTGTTTTCACAAATGGGATTTGTGAGGGACATACATGCATTACTTGTTTACGTTTAGCGCATATATGCTTACATGACATGCATTGCCTTAGCATTAGTAGGGTACTAAGTGCTTACCTGATTAATATACGTGTATATAAATGATATTACGTATATTACTATAAGAGCTTTATTATTAAAGCCTTACAAACATATCTTATCGATTTTTCTTATAAGTAATACTTATGTAAGTTATTTTACTTTTTGCAGTAACCATGTCTTCAGCGACGTCTGATGTTACATACACTTCCGTCTACACCGACTCCGAGCCCGGCAGAGCTTTCTGGGGAGCCGATTATGAGGGGATATCGGAGGGAGGCATACCACGGGTCATCGTACTAGGATACGACGGACTCCCGCTACAGCCAGTAGCCCCACCGTCACCAGATTTTATACTAGGTCCAGAGAATCTACAGATACTACCAGTTCCTCAGGATGAGGATGAGCGCGAACCTATGTTCATTCAGGCACATGACCCTAACTATGTGCCGGAGCCTATATATCCCGAGTACATACCATTGGAGGACGACCACGAGTTTCCGGCTGAGGAACAGCCATTACCACCTGTTGACTCACCCACTGCTGAGTCACCTGGATACATTACTGAGTCGGATCCCGAGGAGGATCCAGAGGGGTACGAGGATGATGAGGCAGAGGATGGTCCGGTTGACTATCCTATGGACGGGGGAGATGATGGAGATGATGATGACGGCGACTCATCTAGGGATGACGCCAGGGATGGGGATGAGGACGAGGAGGATGAGGACGACGAGGAGGAGGAGGAGCACTTAGCTCCGGCTGACTCTACTACCGTCATACCTGCTGATGAGCCTGTTTCCCCACCTGAGGGAACAGAGCCTATTGTACCACCACCCTCCACTGACATTACCATTGGGGCTAGGATTACCATCCGACCCCAGACTTCCATATCCCTTCCACCAGAGGCAGAGGTTGAGAGACTTCTGGCCATGACTACTCCATCACCATCACCACCCATCTCACTATCACCACCCTCTGCAGGGGAGCGCCTTGCTAGGTGCATGGCTCCACCTGCTCATTCACCACCTTTACCACCATCATCTGGGTGTCTAACCCAAATCCAGACACTCAGGATAGCATCCACCCAAGCTCTCATTGATGCAGTTACTGCCGCATTACCACCACCTCCACTACCACCATCTCTACCCATACCATCACCTGTTGATCGTAGGGATGATATTCCCGAGTCTGAGCAGCCTCCCCGCAAGAGGTTGCATTTGTCCACTATACGCTCCAGATATGAGATCGGAGAGAGTTCCACTGCTAGACCTGTCAGAGGTCAAGGGATAGACTATGGGTTTATCAGCACAGTAGATGCTGAGGAGAGACGACAGGGGATTAGAGATGTTGGGTACGGGATTAGGGATACTTGGGTAGATCCAGCAGAGGTAGTTCCAGAGATAGCACCTATGACCGCGGGAGAGGTCAACACTAGGGTCGTAGAGCTTGCTGAGCTCCATGAGCGTGATACACAGGACTTGTATGCTCTACTAGAGGATGCTCAGGATAGTAGGTCTCGTATATCACAGCGAGTTGATATGAACTCGCAGCGGGTCGATTTACTTATGGGGGATAGGATGACTCTCCAGGAGACCGTATGGATGGTGGAGGAGGAGGCCTATGCTTCCCGCGAGGCTTGGGCTCGTTCGATAGGATTGAGCCAGGCGACTCATCAGGAGCTTCAGACCCATCGTGATCATGTGTATGCACATGAGACCTATCTACAGGCACACCAGACACAGCTACAGCTGCAGAGTACTCTCATTCAGACACAGCACCAGGTACACGAGACTCGCTTTCAGATGCAGCATGCTGAGTTAGCAGCACTTCGAGAGACTGATCGTAGGCGTCAGGACCAGATGATAGAGACTCTCCGAGTCATCAGAGATATGAGGCGAGAGATGAGCGACATGCAGGCTGAGTTGTTAGCACTGCGAGAGCAGCGGAGGATAGCTAGACAGTCGGGACCAGAGGCTAGGATTCCAGATCACCAGGAGGCTTCTGGGGACGCCGACAGTCACATTTAGTGATTTATGTTATTGTATCTTGCTAGGTCATTGTACAGGCATGTTAAGTATTAGGGGTTTTCCCCGCTAGCATAGCCTTAGATCTTTTGTATTGTATTATGTGTATTCAGACGACTATTTCATGTAAAATTTTCAAAGTTATGAATGAAATGGATGTGTTACTTTGTACTATATACTACAATATACCTCTTTATGTTGATTACTAAACTATATATTATAAAATCTGTCATATCAACCTCAAGTTTTGTCGTTTGAGTGATCTAGACAAATCATGGCACCTACAACCAGAGGAGGACCAAATACCCCTATCAATAACACCAACCCAAACAACATGACCCCCGAATCCATCCAAGCAATGATCGACCAAACTCTCTTGCGAAACGCCACCAATGGAGATGGAAGTCACAGTTCGCACGGAGACAACCGAAGGAACGTGCAAACCACGCGTCCTTGTTTCCTACGCGAATTCATGAAGATGCCAACCCAAGAACATCAAAGGGGCTGAAGGAGTGGTCGGTTTAACTCATGGATTGAAAAGATGGATTAGTTTATCAATAACATGGTTGTGTGTTGAAAACCACGTAAAGTTTGCCACCTGCACTCTGTGTAGTTCTGCCCTGACTTGGTGGAAAGTCCGATAAGAACCTTAGGTCCCAGAGGCATATGCATGACTTGTAAGAACTCAAGAAAAAGATGACGGACAAGTATTGTCCGCAGGGTGAAATCAAGAAGCTAGAGATTGAGCTGTGGAACCTAAAGGTCAAGGGAAACGACATTCCAGCATATACTGAACGTTTCCAAGAGTTAACCCTGATATGTACCAAGTTTGTTGCCAATGAAACCGAGAAAATCGACAAGTACCTCAGTGGACTTCCTGACAACATTTATGGGAACGTCAAGGCTGCCAAACCCAAGACATTGGATGAGATATAGATTTGCCAGTGACTTGATGGATCGGAAACTCCTCACCTATGGCTGAAGGCAATCTACAACAAAATGAGGGCTTGACGACTCATCTAGAAACACCACGAACCATAATCACCAGCAACAAACCTTTCAAGAGGCAGAAATGTCGCCAAAGTCTACAACATGGGGATAGGCGAAAGGAAGCCGTATGGTGGATCCCTGCCCAAGTGCAACAAGTGCCATCTCCACCACAATGGCCCGTGCACCCAGAGGTGCCACAAGTGAAACAAGATAGGGCACTTTGCTCGCGATTGCAGAAGTACTGGCAACACAAATGTTGCTAACTCTCAAAGGCAATGGGCATAACACCCAAGGGAAAACGGTTGTTTTGAGTGTGGAGCATCAGGACACTTCAAGAGAGATTGTCCAAAACTGAAGAAAGATGGGGGAAATGGGAATGCTCAGGGATGGGTTTATGCAGTTGGGAATGCTGAAAAGAGGGGAAATGCACCAGGGAACCCTGATGCGAATGTCGTCACGGGTACGTTCCTCTTAAATAACCACTATGCATCTATCTTATTCGACAACTTGTGCCCGATAGAAGTTTTATACCGACTGATTTAGTTCCTTGATAAACTCGTCCCCCAACTTCACTAAATACTGTTATAGAGTCGATTAGCCGAATGGAAACTAGTCAGGGGGAGGGGGGAGGGAGGAGGGGGGGGGGGGGGGGGGGGGGGGGAGGAAGATAGACCACAATTATACTAGGTTGCACCTTAAAAATTTTTTAGGCCATCCGTTCAACATAGATCTAATGCCTGTAGAATTGGGTAGTTTCGATGTCATTATCGGTATGGACTGGTTAAGAAGATATCACGCTGTGATCATATGCGATGAGAAACTTGTTCAAGTTCCCTACGGGAATGAAACCTTGACTTTCTGCGGAAACGAAAGTAGCAACGGGAGAGAATCCCGGTTGACGGTTATCTCATGTTCAAAAGCTCAAGAGTACATGGCCAAGGGATGCCAGGTCTTTTTAGCAACAAATATCCTCAAGAAGAGGAGGACAATCGGAAAAGAAACAAGAGAGGACTACCAATCTCACGAAGATTTTCCAGAAAGTGTTTCCCGAGGACTTAGCCCGTTCCTTACCTCCAACTCGAACCGGTGGAAATTCAAATCGAACTTAGGTCCCCATGACTGCTCCCGTAGCTCGGCACAATATCGATTGGCCCATCCTGAAATGAAGAAACAATCAGAACAATTACAACAGACAGCCTTCGTGACAAAGGTTTCATAAGGCCTAGTTCCTCGCCTTGGGGAGCCCCGGTCTTGTTTGTCAAAAAGAAGGACGGCTCGTTCAGGATGTGCATCGACTACCGCGAGTTAAACAAACTGACAATAAAGAATCGTTATCCACTCCCGAGGCTCACTGTATTTGTTTGATCAACTGCAAGGATCCACTTAAAAAATAAAATAAAAATTTATTCGAAGATAGATCTGAGATCCGGGTATCACCAACTTAGAGTACGAGAACAAGACATTCCAAAGATGGCATTTCGAACTCGGTACGGTCATTACGAGTTCCAGGTTATGCCATTCGGACTGACAAACGCACCTGCGGTATTCATGGACCTCATGAACCGAGTGTGCAAACCTTACCTGGATAAGTTCGTAATCGTCTTCATCGATGACATACTTATTTATTCAAAGGACGAAAGGGAGCATGAAGAACACCTAAAGCAATTCGGAATTACTTAAGAGAGAGAAGTTGTAACGCAAAGTTTCAAAATGTGAATTTTGATTCTGAATGGGACAATTTCTCGGACACGTCTTGATAGAAAGAGCATACCTGTGACCCGCTCCAAGGATATAGTCCTTATCAAGGAGTGGGCATCTCCCCAAGACACCCACTGATATCCGTCCCCAGTTTCAAGGTCCTTGCTGTTACGATCGAAGATTCATTGAAGGATTTTCGAATGATTGCTAAGTCCAATGACGAAACTTACTCCAGATAAAGGAATCAAGTTCGATTGGGTAGAAAAGTGAAGAGGGACACCTTCCAGTTGAAAAAAGCAGAAGTTGTGCAGTGCCCCAATTCTCGGCTTATACCTGAAGGGAGCGAAGAACTTCGTGGTATACTGGTGCTGCTTCACCAAAGGCTTAGGTGCGGTGTTAATGCAGGCGAAGATAAGTGATATGCCTATGCTTCTCGACAGTTAAAAAGTATCACGAGAAGAACTACACCACTCACGATTTAGAACTTGGATCGTAGGTTTGCTCTAAAGATATGGAGACACAATCTATACGAACCGCGAAGCACCGTATTCACTGACCATCAAAGTGCCTACAACACATTCGCT
Source organism: Tanacetum coccineum (assembly GCA_026074375.1). Classification (NCBI taxonomy): domain Eukaryota; kingdom Viridiplantae; phylum Streptophyta; class Magnoliopsida; order Asterales; family Asteraceae; genus Tanacetum; species Tanacetum coccineum. The sequence continues at coordinate 84,066 of BQNB010001034.1, forward strand.
ATCAGAAGGGACTTAACATGAGGCAACGCCGATGGCTATAATTACTGAGTGGACACGATTTGATGATTCCGTTTATCATCCAGAAAGCAAACGTAGTGGCCGACGCGCTGAGCCATAAAGAACAGGGATTGAGTCAGTTGCGGGTTCGTAGCCTTGGTTATGACTTGGTTTGGATCTATCCCAAAACGGATAAAGAAGCTCAGATCGAAGCCCAGAACCCCATATGAAAATTGTAAGCGAAGACGTATGGAGGATGATCGAAGGGAATATACCCAAGGAAAGATTGGAACTACCGTGCAGATGGACACTATGCTATATACAGCAGGAGTAGATACTTTACCTTGCTAAGGAGACTTAAGATCCGAGAAAAGCACTAATCCTCCACAAGTCGACAGTATTCTATCCATCCCGGTTCCGAGAAGATGTCCCAAGAGTGAAGAAGTTAATTTGGTGGCCAAACCTGAAGCTGACATTTGCCACTATGTTAGCAAATGCCTGACATGTGGCCAGGGTCAAGGCCGAACACAAAGGCCCAACAGATAAGCTAGTACAACCAGAAATACCTGAGTGGAAATGGGATAACATAACACTGGATTTTAATATCCCTAAACTCCTAGGTCGTCACAAGGTTCGACACATCTGGGTGATTGTGGATCGACTTACAAAATCCGCTCACTTTTTACCAATACGGGAGAATGATCCATTGGATAAGCTGGCGAGATTGTACTTAAACAGAATAGTGGCAAGACACGGGATACCTGCCTCAATTATCTATGATCGTGATGGAAGATTCACTTCCGAATTTCGGAGATCATTTCAAAAATCTTGATGGGTACAGATATTAGCAAAGATCACTGCGTATCATCCAAAAACGGACGGCCAGAGCGAAGAGGACCATTCAAACTCTCTGATGCGGACATGCTACTGGAGCTTGCGTGATCGATTTGGCAAAGGCTGGGTAAAGCAGTATGTCATAGGCCGAGTTCATCTATAACATCAGTTATCACGCTAGCATAAGAGCCGCCCCCTATGAAGGCACAGTAAGGTCGAAAGTGTCGCTCACCAAATGCTGGGCCGAGGTTGAGGGAACCCACTGACGGTCCAGAATTAATCCAATAAAACAACGGAAAAGATCGTCCTGATCAAGCAAAGGGGGATTAAAAAGCGTGCACAGGATCGACAAAAGAGCTACGCCGATCGGAAGCGAAAGCCGATGGAGTTCGAAGTTGGAGACAGAGTTATGCTCAAAGTCTCACCTTGGAAGGGAGTCGTACGGTTCGGTAAGCGGGGCAAGCTGAACCCAAGATATGTCGGACCTTTCAAAATATTAGCAAAAGTTGGAAAGGTTGCCTACAGGCTAGGAAGCATCCTCAGAGTAATGTGTAAGAGTGTCACCACACATTCCATGTAACAAACCTGAAGAAATGTTTATCGCTAACCATTAGTCCATGCCGTTATAAGATTCATGTTGACGATAAGCTCCATTTGTGGAAGAGCCCCGTTGAAATCATAAACGGAAAGATCAAACGCTGAAGCGGAGCCTGAAAACCACTGGTTAAGGTTCGCTGTGAACTCTAGGCGGCCCTTAGTCCCCTGGGAACGCGAAGATACGTATCAAAACAAAAAATTACCCACAACTCTTCCAAGCGTGGCTTCGTCATCAACTACAAGGTCTTAATCGTTGAGTGACGAGCGGAGAGCTCTTTTAATGGCGGTGGAGACTGTAACATTTCTCATTTTCGTGTCATAGTACGACTATATTAATGATCACTATTTATTTTAGTCCGATACGCATTTACCTTTAATGTTTACTTTTAAAGCTAAACCGCGTAGACTAGAAATAATCAATGAATGTAAACGGTCACCAAATAAATTAAGGTTTACATCAACCAAGTAAGGAATAATTATTTTGATGATAATTATGTACTTTGCGTATTTTATTATTTATTGTCACGTAAACGGGTTACGTATCGCGAAACAATACATTTAGACGCACCCCGGAAAAACCTAGACATACAAAGACTCAAACCAATACCCACTTTAAAGGCAAAACACAAAACATAATCAAGTCCTTGTTGTTTATAATCACTTGGTAACCGAAATTGGGCAAGTAACTTACATAAAAATCGTCCTTGGTGATTTATTTTCTAGCAAATCTCCCTAATAAATCTTAAAAGTACATGTACATATTCTAGGCAATTAAGTTGTGTCCTAATGGTCCCCTAATGATACTTGACACAATGGATAATAACCACATTGCTTCTCTTGCTCTCTTTGTGCCGCGATCTAACAAGAAAAGAACACCAAGACATAAGATTTGCTAGCTAAGCAAGGATCTTGTACAAACCCTCTCATTAATACTTGTACTTAGTGGTTTAAGATAAAACCATGTGTAAGTAACTAGAGATCCCTAAAAACCACATAATGGCCCGATTTCTAGTTAGTTTAGAGCTTAGGAAATCTAACAAGCACTCTTGCCTATAAATATGTTCCTACACATACACTTAGACTTTTCCTTAACCTGCACAAAAAACGCAAAACACTCCCTCCTTTTGTGTTCGGGTCTCAAACCGCCAACCAACATTCGCAAAGGGGCACACGCGCTAAGGGTTAGCGATCTACACGTCCATTCCTAAATATCTCGAGCTCTAGGACCATTGTAAGTTGTATACAACTCTTTTCCTTAGTCCTATACGAGTTCATTATTTGTAAACTAGTTTAGGGGTCAAGGGTATGTATATACGACGTGCTAACGGGAAAAGCATTGAAATTAAAGCATAAAATGAAACATGCTAATGAGCACATTGTTACTCGTTATTAATAACTTAGCACGATGCTAGAAACGTATAAGCTAACGCGAACAATAACCATGTGTAAAAAAAATGTACATCGACGTGGGTAATAAGCCTTGTCCGTAAATGTAAAAAGAAACTAATAAGCGTAAAGTATAGTTGTAATCACGACGTGAGGGGTGTGGAAACACGTATTCGACCCTAAAAAACGTTTTGCTTTCGCGTGTCCACGAGTAGAAAGTATTACACACTTTCATTTTGGTGCTAGACGTTTACATGGCAACCATAATTCACGAATAAACCTTTCGGACCCTTAGCGGGCTACGCAACGCTACGCGAGTCCCAATACAAGCTCATCAAGCCACGTAAAGCTCCCCACAGCATATTCGTGTGCTTATGCGCACTTAATGAGCTTAATATAGTCTTAAAAAACATAAGTTAACCTTTCTGATTCTTTTAAGACCAAACGACCCTTATGGGACCTCCAAGCTCATTTACGAGCCCTGAACAAGCAAATAAGCTCACAAAACTCGATACTTATTGGTGACCTTATGAGGGCTTAATCGTCTTAACAGACTTAAAGGATACCAAAATGGACCCCTTAGATTGTTCTTGTAAAACCAACCGCACCCTTAACGGGCCTTACTAGCCCTGTTCGCAATCCCAACTGACATAAAGCTCCCACATAAGCTTTGAGACAGCTTATTGGTGAAAGTTACGGAGCTTATACAAGTTCAAAGGGCTTAATGGACTCAAATAAGGTTAACGGGTCAAGCCCTAACCCCTAGAACCCATTTGGGTGACTATCGGGCCCAATAGGCCCAACGGAGAGCTTATTAGCTTATCGGATAAGCTAAATAAGCAAAACGACCTCCTAAGTGCTTATTAGAACTTAGTGTGCTTAACGGACCCTAATGAACCCCACTAAATGCTTTAAAACCCTTACCAGGCCTTAACGGGCCCAAACCGGCCCAATAAGTAGCTTATCAGCTTATTTCGAATAAGCTGGAAAAGGACACAGATTATTGGGGCTTAATTCAAGATTAACATGATCTAGTAAAAGCCTAAAAGACCCTAAAAGATATCTCGGGCCAAGCTAGTGGGCTTACGGGCCCATTAGGTTCGAAATAAGCCATAATAAGCTCCCCGAGCTTTATATAAGCTTAACCAACCCACACGAGCTTATTATAGGCTTTTGGACTTATTGAACTAAAATAGATCGTTAGAAACCCTAAACGACCTAACTGGACCACTAAGGCCCGTAACGCCGAAATAAGCCGAAATAGCTATTTTTATAACCGAAAATGACTTTGGCTTATTTTAGACTAAATAAATACCAATACCAATTGTCGGGATTAAATTGAGTTGAAAATGCGATTTTTACAAAGTCGGGGACTAAAACTGTAATTTCCGAAACCTAAGGGTTGGAAATGTCACTTTTCGAAATACAAAAACTCTAGGGACTATTCTTGCAACATTCTAAGGCTTAGGGAGCTAAGTGAAATTAAAAGGATCAAAAACTATTCTTTGTAAACTCGAGGGACTCTAAATTAATGTCACTTTTTTGAAACTAAAAGGGGTTTCAAATATAAAAAGTGTATATTTATAAACCTAGGGACTAAAAGGGTAACAACTAGAAACCTAGGGGTATGTTAGTGAACAAAAGTGGAAACACAATGAAACACAATAACACGTCAGGTCGAACACTAAGATGTTGCGGAACATCGCACGCTAAATAACAAGTTAATAAATAAGTATATTATTAAAAATATTTCACGTTTTCTCGAGAACCATCGCAACTATAAATACAATTATCATGTTGTCACACACAAGTGATAACGGTATATATATTAGAAACTTTAAAATGGGATATTAGTTATTCCAAAGAGTCGTTAGTTTAAATGGTGTACAACAAAGACTTGACCGTACTTACTTAGGTACTTAACGGTGTGATTCACTGCTTACTTGGATACTTGTTATCATTCAAGGAACTACCGGCTAAGGTGAGTTCATAGCCCCATGCTTTACAATTATATAAAATTATTACATCCTTGGGGGGATAACATGCTTATTGTTTTTACAAACTGGACGCAAGTTGATACATTTTTATGCCATGATTACGTGTTTGCCTAAGTTACCAAAACCCCTTTTATGTCCATGACCATGTAACTGTAAAGTGCATTGAGTGATTGGGAATTCCATTGTGCGCCCGAATGTTATGGATAGTGATCTATTAGGGATTGACAATCCCCGTTCGGGTGACAGCTATCACAGTGAACAACGCATACCATTAGTCGAATTTGGGAAGTTGCAGGGTTGAGCACATCATTCACGAGGCACCAGTTGGCAATTTATAAATTGCATTCATGATACGTCGAGCTCGGTGGTCATGAGCTTAGAAACGTAATTACTTTTTATGATGTTTGCATTTGTTGCTTAATTCATCACACTTGAAATCTTGCGTACCAACCATTGATTTACATAAACACAGGAATTACACCAACTTTATGTTGACGTTTTTAAGCATGTTTATAGGTCAATAAGGCACTATGTGCAAATGATACATTGGGAGTCAATAAATGAAAGTCAACCTAAAGATTTGGGTCTTATTACACTTAGGGACAATGTTAATAAAACCGAAAATACCTTATCTATTTTGTTGAAACCATTTGAAGCCATGAGCTTATGTAACAAACAAGTATTTTGTTAATCCAATGTATCTTTTTCAAACGACACGTTTAGATGTCGTTCTCTGATCTTGTGCTATTGACCCAATAATGTAACGCCTTCGGATATTCAACATTCCGCTGCATACTCAGATTTGAGGGTGTTACAAATTGGATCTTAATTTCATATTAGCTTGTTAAAATGAATCTGTCAAATGTTAAAGGGGTGTTTGGATTAGAACAGTTTGACCTCAAATAGTCAAATGGATTTGATAAAAGCTTTTGATCTAGTTTTGATTTAGTTTAAAATGAATAGTTTAGTTGTTTTCTTAAGTTAGATTTTAAAAAAAGTAAAAGTTTAAGCTCATTTAATTGTTCCTGCACTAGGGGAGTTAGAACTTTTAAAGCTACTAAGAGTTTTTGATCCAAGCTTGTCTAAGCTTGGATTTTGTTTGCTAGGTATTCATTTACACTCTTTGAGTGTAACTAGTGCAGGATTTACCAATTAGGTAACCTGCATACTTGAAGTTTGCCTATTGTATCAATGCACCGCAGTAGTAACATCAGTTAACTACTACTGACTTTTTATCTTCAGTTAGACTAGTGTTTGTAGGATTTAAGATCTAAAATTCAATTAGCTTTTAGTTAACATATAAGTAATGTTAGATTTAAGCTTGTTTTTCATATCTTAGCTTATTTCATAGAGTAATTTAGCTTTAGAATTTCATATAAAACCTCAAAAAGCCAAAACCAGTAGTAACTCTTAGTTAGCTTTTAAATTTTGATTTCTAGCTTTTAGTACTTGTTTTTATGATTTGAATCAATAGTTTATAAGTAGGTAGTTAAGTTGTTAAAAGCTCAGTTTCTGTTTTAGCTTAATGTGCATTTTAGCTTATCTTATTTTTGGGCTTTTAGAATAAGATTCTGAGTTTGCAATTTTGATCCATAGATTTAGTTAGCTTTAAGTGTTTTTAGTCAAAGTAGCTTGTCGATTTTAGCTTCTACACATCATAAGCTTTCTAGGACAGTTTTTGCTTTCAAATTTGAGCTTAAAATGAGTTGTGTGCAAGCTTAAAAGTGGAAACTAGCTCTTTGGTCCTTTTAAGCTCACTTTCTGAAAATAGCTTTTTCATTAGCTTTTTGAGTGCTTATTTTTTAGTTTTAGCTTATATTGCTTTTATTAAAGCTGCTTATCTTTAGGAGCTTAACAACTTTTCTTTTATAAGTTTTTGAAAAAAAAGGAAGTGGATGTCGGGGATGAGCAAGACTCGAACCCCCGACCTTAACACCTCAACCTTTTATAACACTACACACACTACACACTACCGCTGTGCCCTTGGGTCTTTTTCATAAGACCCTTGCACACGTAATTCTTTATACACGTTTTAGCCCAATAAGCTATTAAGCCGTTTTAGCTTATTTCGCTGCTTATTTAATAAGCTGTGATATCGGGCTTATTTTCCCTAGGTTTTAATTAGTTTAAGCTATTTTCATAATTTTTATCCTATGAAATTTTATAGTTCATTTATATTGTTTAATCATTATATTCTCATTAAAAACTTAAAAAATCATAAAATATAGAAATTATTCAAATGAAATATAAATCTTTTTAGAAAAATATGTGCTTTTAACATTTAGAACGTAGGAAAAATTAGTTTGACTCTCGTAGGATTATTTTTGTGGATTATTTTACTTTTTTATAGGGGCTCGTTTTCGATTCCCGTTATTCGTTTTTGTGATTTCATTCAATTTTGATCGATAAGTATTCAAATTTGTGCACAATCCCTTTATTTTTACTCATAGGAATTAGATAGTAAATTCAAAATTCTAATGTAAGGTGCCTAATTAGAGGTTTATTTGTCATTTCTGTTTTTCGTACGTGCTTGAGTTTAAGTTTAATTTACTTGCATTTAAATGTTTTTTAGTTATAGTAAAATCAATCCAAAAGTTGAATACCTTCCTAACATGTCCAAATAGAATCGAGGGTATCAATATTACATTTCTTTGGGATACGACCCCGGTAAACACGTAACGGATTAATATACGGTATTATCTTATATATATTATTGAAGAATTTCCTTTTACCTATGCCTTAAGGGTAAATTCGGTACATTTTCCATAATATATATATAAATAATTTTTACGTGTGTTAGATTCTACGAATCAAATTTTTGGCGCCGCTGCCGGGGAATTGTGTTAAGATTCTCTCGTTTGAAGTTTGTTGATCGTGTTTTGGAGAACCTTTCGTTTTTGAAAGTTACGCTTTTAAGAAAATCAAAAATAAAATAATAAAAAAAATAATAATAAAAAAAAGTAAAAAAAATATATTTTTCTTTTCTTTTTAGTATAAATAGAAGATTAAAAAAATACGAAAAATTTACTCTTTCAATTTAAAAAATAAATAAATAAAAATAAAATAAAATAAACAAAGTTGGTAAAAGAACACCAACAAATAATACCTTCAATTGAGGTATTATCCATTAGTACGTTCCCAACTCGAATCAAAGATTTCAAAACTTGCCATTTGTGTCATTTACGAGGTACGGCTCATCTCTAAAACGCAAACTTTTTAGAGAGCTACCGTGAAGTAAGTTTGATTATTTGGTTCAAGTTGTCTATCTCATTGTCTGTTAAAATTAGATTAAAATCCAAAAATAATCTTCTGTTTCTTCTTATCCATTTAATTCTTTTCCTTAACCCTCTAAATTGTTTAATTCTTATGGCGTCATTCGATCATCATTTGAACCCCCTCTTCTCGATTAAGGAATGCATGACTGGGACTTTGTGTACACGGCGGAATTTGTTGTTCAAAAGGAGGATTTGAAGACAAGATTCTTGTTCCTAAACCTCCTCAGAATTGTGCAACTTGTGGAAACCCGGTTGATGGTTTATATTGTCGATCTTGTGCTTTTGTGCGAAAATGTTTGAATGAAGGTTGGTATACAATTCATGATGAAAACGAAATTCTAAACACTTTCGAGTCATCCAATCACAACACTAACGTTGTTAGTGCACCTCGAGAGCCATTAGTCTTCAATCAAGACCCCGGTGTAAATTCTTCGCAAAGTCCTTTACAAATTAACCACAATTGTTGTTACAAGTGTGGTGATTTGTTAGACGGTATTTTTTGTCAATAATGTATTTGAAAGTCTTGTGGGAACGGTGCTCATATTGGTTATAATTGTCCACCAAAAGCTTTGATTATCTCTAATGCATGATAAGTGTAAAATACACATATCCATTTATACTTAAAATACCCCAATTAAACCCAAAAACAGACCAAAAATGGCAAAAATATGCTTGTATTTGTGTTTTGTGTGTGCAGGTGCGGATAAGTCAAAAATATTAAGAAAACAATCAAAAACGAGCAAGCCCGGACACGAGAATCAGAAGAGTACAAAGCCGAAGCCCCAAAGCCCAAAGCCTTAGCCAATTTTCATCTACAAGGGCCAATCTTGCAATTTCCGAAAGTTCTTTATAACTTGAAAGAGAGGAAAGAAAGAGATGGGCCATTTATGTAAACTTCCCAAAGATTCAACAGTTTTAACTGTCGAAGTAGGGGCGGGAAACACATTTACTATTCACCCGTCTTCTTCATTTCACCTCCATGGTAAATCAAGGGGCAAATAGAAATTAAAGGGTGCGTTGGTCAATTCAAGGAAGCTCAAGCACAAATGCAAGGACAAATTAGTCTAATCAAGGGGATACTTATCCTAGCTCAAGCTTTGAGCGTACGTGGCTATGAAAGAAGCACAAGTTTATGTGGGTTTTGTGCTAAATTCACTCACAAAACTAACACAAACGTCACATCAAGGGAATGACACGCTGGCAATCCTCAGGTGTCCACAAATTGATCCAACGACTACAATTGATGATCAAATGATTAAAGAAATGAATGGCAGAGATTAAAAGTTTGGAGAGCAAGGCAAGAGGTCCTAGAAGCTTCAGCTTGGCACTATAAAAAGACCTCACTTCTCACACACACACAATCTAGTTTTTAGTAGTCGATTTTTTAGTTTTTTAGTTAATTTTTAGCTTAAATTCGTATTTTCCTTAAATGTAATTTTCCTTTTTCAAGTAATGTAATCAGCTTCTTTAATTAATGAAATTCAGTCTTTAGTATTTTAAATCTCATTTTCTAAGCTCTCATTTAAAGTCATAAGCTCTCTTAATAAGCCATATTGTCTCATTAAGCTAATAAGCTCGTATTAAGCTCTTTCAGTCTATAAGCTGAAATAGAGCTGTTTTAATTCAGAATTAATCTTACTTAAACCTTAAATCAGTTAAATCTATTATGGATCTTATTGTATTTGAGCTTTTGGAAGGGGATCTTAACTTGGAAGAGATCCCAAGGACTTTACTCTAGCTTATCTAATAAGCTAGAGAGCTTGTAGCTGCCTTAATTGGTTCCTTTTGTTTAGCTAAAGGATCAAGTAAGTTTCTCTTTTCATTTGTCTCTAAATTCAGTTTTAAATTGCTTAGTTATAGCTTATATGTTTAATATTGCTTATTTGCTTATTCTCTTTGCTTAATAGTGTTTAAATATCTTTTCTAGTGCTTATTAGTTGTTTGTCTTCATCTGTTTTTGCTTAAGTAGTTATAGATCTTTAGTTATCAATTTCTGTCATAAAAACTCCACAAATTACCAAAACTATAGAGTTTAATTAGTTAAAATCTTATAATTTTACTTATTCAGTTGTTTAATCATGTTTGCTAAGTTTGTTTTAAGCTAGTTTTTATCTGGTATTTAGTATTTGTTCATTAGATTTCTCTAAAAAGCTTTTCTCAAATTCTGTCATGGTTTTTTAAGGATTGATATTGGATTGGTGCACTCTTAGATTGCACTAGCAGTATAATATAATTTAATACTGCTAAACCTTTACAATCCTCCCAGTACTGAACTTCCAAGTTAGTACTGCTTTTCACAAGTTAAGTACAAGTTAGTTTAGATTAAAGCTTTTAAAATTCAGTAGTGATCAAGAATTAGTTTTTTATAGCTTAAATTAAAAAATTAGTTTTAGTTTTCATTATTTAGCTTATTTCATTGCTTATTTTGTTCTTAAAAAACCAAATTGCATCAGCAGTACTTTCAAGTGAAAGTACTGCTGAACTTTTTACACTAGCAGTACTAACCTCAGTAGTATTTTATATTAATTTCTCTGTGTTACTCAGCTAATTATAAGAACATAATTTTAGGATCTAGTTTTTATCAAGTTTCTAAGGATTAAGTTTTAATATTGCTTAATACATCTTAAGTCTTAATTTGTAATTTCTAGCTTATTTTCCTAGTTTAATTTAGCTGTCAAAAGTCATAAAAACCTGAAAATTCCAAAAACAGTAGGAACTTAAGTAAAGTTTAAATTTGTTAATTCAGCTTTTACGTCTAGATTTTATAGCTTATTTAGATGGATAATAAGTAGTTTAATAAGTCCTTAATTATAGAGTCTAGTTTTAGCTTATTAAGGTTTTATAAAGCATTACATTTGATTTTGTGTAACTTTGCTTATTTTCCTGAGTTTGCTTACATCAAGATCAATTTCAGTAGCATAAAAGAAGTTTCAGCTTTAGTTTCTTTTCATTTATCGGTTTAAAGCATATCCTAAGCTCTTTAGAAACTTCTTTCAATTTTTTCATTTATTTTATCTAGTTTTGAGTTAATCTCTAGCTTATTTTCTAAAACCGAAGGATAAACCCTCTTTCGTAACAGCTTTAAAGATAAGCTCTTGAGAGCTTAAATTATGATTTCACCCCAAGGTAGCCTTTTATTAAATCTTGTTGCCCCCTGTTCTTCCTTGACAACATTTGCTTTCTTTGAGTATTTCATTTTAAACTCTTTAAAAATTCGAATGACTTATTGGACTAGTTGTTGTCGGGATAGATTCACGTGTAGAAAGTGTAACTTTTCGATTTAAATATTTTTTTCAGTTATCCCTCCCTAGTTTGTAGTTTCCCCGTTATTTTCTTAGGTATTTGCACATTGAGTCCTTAGTATAAGTTTTTAATTTAGTTTATTAATTTTATATTAGTATATTATTGTTGATTTTTAATTAGTTTAATTAAACTTTTATAAAGAGATGAAAAAATAAAGCTTTTTGTTTTTAATAATCTTCGGCCAATTTTTCTTTATCTAGTAAAAATTTTTAGTTACATTTTTTAGATTTAAAATTTTTTATTTGCTTAATTGTCATTATTTTGTATGCTTACTTAATTTCGTATTAATAAGCTTATCCAAATACTTTGCTTCAATCTAAAACAGGATCCGAACCTAAACGTGTTTCAAATTCACAATTCGTTGGGGATAACTACCCGGTTGTTCATACATGCCCGGATGAAACATATTATATTATAACTTATAAGTATTTTTGTAAGTTTTAACTTTTTACCTTAGTTAAAGGTGAATAGTTGGAATTTACCTACTAGTATTTATATTATATATATTATAGTACTTAAAACGACAAATCAGATTTTTAGGCGCGCTGCGGGACATAAGTGTTTACGATCCCTACGTTTTGTGTTTGTTGATTTGGTTTGAAGATCCTTTCGTTCTCGAAAGTTTCATTCTTGTTTTAAATTCAAAAATCCAAAAAAATCATAAAATATAAAAAGTAAAAAAAAAATATAAAAATATTTTCCTTTCTTTTTAGTATAAGTAAAAGAAAAAAAAATTAAAAAAAAATAGAAAAATCAAAAATATAAAAAATCTTCCTTTTAATTAAAGAAATAAAAATCACCAATTGGTAAAAATACCAAAATATAACATTCTCAACGGAGGTGTTATCATTTCAATTTCCGGTGAACTTGTTGGTTCCCAAATCGTAATCAAAGATTTAACACTTGCCTTTTGTGTCTCTACCAAGTACGGCTCACCTTGAAAAGAAATTTTCAAGAGCTACCGTGAAGTAGTTGATTATTTGGTTTAAGTCTCTTTCGTGTAACCGTTAAAATTCGAAAAAAAAATATATTAGTGTAAAGTTTTGCTTTTTAATTGTTAGTTTTTCCTTTTTATGCGCACTCGTTCGCAATCTCGAAGACGTCGTCAACAACAAACTCTTCCGGTTGTTGAAAATTTTGATTTAGAAGATCCAATTGTTGAACAAAACGTTGTTCCAATGGCCGACAATCGAACAATGGCCCAAATGTTACAAGCACCTATCGAAGGTTATGAAGATGCTATAGTTGTCCCACCGATCAATGCTAACAATTTCGAGCTTAAGCAACCTTTAATCAATCTTGTGCAAAGTAATAAGTTTACGGGTAGACAAGATCCCCACAATCACCTTCGATTTTTTAATAAGGTCACTTCAACGTTTAGACATCCAGAAGTTCCGAACACTTCGGTAAGCTGTTGCTTTCCACTATTTTCTCTAGACGGTGAGCCCGGGATTGAGGTTTAGACAAGGAACCTCCAAGGCCAATTCTGCACATGGGACGTACCTAGTATCAAAATTCATAAACCAATACTTCCCACCTTCAAAAACCACTTACTATCGGAATGAGATCATTACCTTTTTACCAAAAACCCAACGAAGCCTTTTAATGAAGAAGGAACATTAAAGGACTCCTTCCGTCAAAGGTCCTCACCAGGCATTTTTCGGAACTCCACCAACTCGATACTTTTTACAACTCTTTGAATTCAAACGATCAAGATGCCTTAGATTCTGCAGCAGGTGGAAATTTCTTAGACAAGATGCCTCAAGAAGGTTTAGCAATTATTGAAAGCAAGTCAAAAGTTCGTTACTCCAGAAGTCGTGCTAATGATTCAAGAGTGAGTACGGATGCTCCTCTTTCTAATTCTTCACCTTCTAATAATTCTTTCGATATGCAACAAATAGCCGCTTCTCTCGAGGATAAGATGACTATCAAGATGAACAAGATGTTGAATGAAATGAAAGCTTTAGTTGTTACTACTCCTGCACCCGTCAAAGCAGTTGAGGAAGTTTGTGTCACTTGTGGTTCAAATCACCATTTTAACCTTTGTCCGTTAACTCGAGGTGGAAACGATTTTCCCGTTTTTCAAGACAATATCCAACAATTTCAACAAACCGCAGCCGTTGGTAATTTTCTCCAAAGAAACCAACCTTCCAATTTGGCAAGTCAAATGAGACCACCGGGTTTCAATCAACCGAATGTCCAAAACAACCAAAACCGTTATCAAGGAACCAATTCTAATTTCAACCAAAACCGTGGAGGAAACTTTAATCAAAACCGTCAAAATCAAGTTTATCAAGCTCGCAACCATAACCCCCAAAAACCCCAAAAACCCAATCAATCAAGTTATTTACCTCACCACCACCAACAAATAGTGTTTTGAAAACGGATTTTGAAAGCTACGTTAAAGAGCAAATGATGCAATATTGAAGAATGTCAAATCAAAATCAAGGATTGCAAAAATCAAATGGCAAAATGTATACAAGTTTGTAGTTAACAAGCCTTTGGCACCAGTTTGATGATTTAGGCAATACCAACCAAACATCAGTTCAAGTTCTTAACCTAGCAAAACATACCAAACCCAAAAATTGAAGCCAAGGCAATTTAACAACTCGTGTAGAGGTTGTTACAAACGATGGGACCATCCGATTCCCCACCCGCCGTGGTTGGAAAAGGAAAGTGAGGTGACAAAGGATACGGAGCTACCAAGCACCGAAGACATCCAACCTTCTCCATTGATCCATGAACAAACCAAAGACAAAGAACCAATCGAAGAGCCTTCTTTCGTTGCCAACAAAGCCAAACCTAATTTACCTTACCCATCGAGACTCAACAAACAAAAGATTCGTGAAAAGGATGATATCCTAGCTTCAAAGTTTATGGAAATCTTCCGTAATCTTCACTTTGAGCTAAGTTTCGCGGATGCTCTCATTCATAGTTGGCCAAAGTTGTGCTCCGATGTTTAAAAAGATGCTTAATAACAAAGACAATTGAACTGCGAATGACCAAAACCCGTGTAATGAAAATTGGTAGTGCGGATTGTCCTTAAAAAGCTTTCCAGAAAAGCTAGATGACCCCGGTCGATTTCTCCTTCCTTGTGAATTTTGCAGAGTTAGACAGTTACTTACCCTTGCCGATTTAGTAGCTAGTATCAATCTCATGCCATTTAACACACCATTGGTAAAAACTTCAACTCTCAAGCCTAACTGAGAACAAAAATGGTTATTTTAGGAATTAGCAGGACCGTACAATTTCCAAACCAACCGGTGTCGCCGACAATGTTTTTGTCAAAGTAGGGAAGTTTAACTTTCCTGCCGAGGTTTGTATGTTCTAGATTTTATAGCCGATCCTCGAGTAACCCCCGATGATACTCTGTGCGACCAATCTACTTACGGCCGGCACAATGCTTTAAACGAAGATATACGTAAGGGAGAGCAAACTCAAATCAATGAAGAACCAAACGATAACCCAAAAAAGTGGGGACTGCACCTATCCAATACCTACACCAATCACGTAACCCTATGAAAAAGGTTGAACTCCACGATTTCACATCGGAAATGAGTACAAACTCCACAAGAATTACTTGGATATTCCGATCCGTCTGCTTACAACAACCTACTCCTTACTTCGATCCGATTGTGTTCTACTTCACTCCAACACTCCTCCTATTGGATGAAAGTGATATATTACTACTCTTAGAAGAAGCGATGATTACAGAAGCAATCGCTAGAAGAAACCAGTTTCACCAGTTATCAATGCTAACTCTACTATGATCCCGAGGGTGACATTCCTCCCAATCACGAGGCATCTTCTCAACAAATGATCCGTACCTCACCAACCCAGACCAAGAGATTAAGTTACCTGGAATTCAAAAAGATCTCAAAGATGTTAACCAAAGAAGTCTTCAGATCAATATGCTACTTCTTATTAACAAAAGTTGAAAATTCTAGAAAGTCGAGCTTAAAGAGTTTACCTCCGCATCTCGAGTATTACGTTTTAAGAGGAAATAACAAGCCGTATCCAGTCATAATTTCAAAAGATTTGAGCCTAGTGATGAAAAGACCTCACCTCAATAATGTTTAGAAAGAACAGCAAACAAGCAATTGCTTGAAACTTTCTGAACTCCGAGGCAAAGATCCAGATTTTGCTCACACAAAATCCTTATTAGAGAAGATATTAGGCCACCTTCAGTCCAACATCAAAGGAGGGTTAACCCTAGAAGATCCATGACGTCACCAAGAAAGAAGTAAGAAAAACTTCTTGACACGGTGATAGAGATATCCAACATGGATAGTCACTTGGGTTAGTCCAGTCCATTGTGTCCGAAAAAAAAGTGGTATGACCCGTTTCACAAACGAATAAAATGACTGGTGCCTACAAGATTAGTCACGGGATGGAGAGTTTGCATCGATAATCTAAAGGTTTAAAACGAAGCAACTTGCAAAGACCAATTTCCGTTACCATTATCAAGACAAATGTTTAGAGCGTTAGCCGCAATGAGTATTTATGTATTCCTAGATGTTTTTACAGGGTATTTATATCAATCCTAAATGATCCTAAATATACAAGAGAAAACTACATTTCACGTGCCATACGAACTTTCGCGTATCGACGTATAGCCATTCGGTTTGTGCAATGCAACCCGGAACTTTCCAACGTTGTATGAGGCCATTTTTTCACGATATGATAGTAAAAAACGATGAGATTTTTTATGGACGATTATTCATTTTATGGAGATTCATTTCCTCATGTCTAGCCAATCTTAGATAAAATGCTTAAAAGAGGTGAAGACACCAAATTATCACTAAATTGGGAAAGAGCCATTCATTTTAAAGAAGCATTGTATTTAGGACATAAGAACTCTAAAAAGGAAATGAAGTCATAAAGCCAAAGTTGATGTAAATTCTAAGTCTATCCTCTCCGACAACCGTCAAAGGAGATTCGAAGTATTCTCAGACATGCTGGATTCTATCGAAGATTTTAACAAAGATTTTCCAAAATCTCTCGACCAATACCCATCTCTTAGAGAAGAACACCACCTTTCATTTTTTCGGAAGATTGCATTTGACTTTTCAAACAATTGGAAATAAGAAAGTTCACCGAAGCTCCAATTCTCATAGCACCAAATTGGGACCAACCTTTTGAAATCATGTGCGATGCAAGTGCTTATGCAATAGTGCGGTTTTAGGACAAAGATTGAGAACATTTTCGAACCATTCAATACGCTAGCAAGACAATGACTGAAGCAGAAACGAAATACACAACACCGAGAAAGAAAGATTTGCAGTTGTTTATGCTTATCGAGAAGGTTCGACAAATCTAATCATGAAAAAAGTGTATGTATATAACGGACCACTCCGCATTGAAATATCTCTTCAACAAGAAAAGATGCCAAACAAGATTGCTTCGATGGAATCTTGCTTCTTTAGGAATTAGATTTTAAGTTATCGATACAAGGGAGCTGAAAACTAAGCAGCAGATCACTCTCTCTCATCATGAACCCTTACGAAAAGACTTTTGAACCCAAAAGAGATTACCGAGACATATTCCTTAGAGACTTAAAGAGTGTTAACTATCCAAAGACCAAAATACCCCGAGGTTCTCCGAATTTTGCTAACTACCACGCGGAAAAGACATTAAAAAAGGAATGTCGACTCAGTAAGAAAAACAAGTACATTCAAGATGTAAAAACATTATTTTTGGATGACCCATTACTTTTCAATGACTTGTGCGGCTCAAATAATCTGAAGGTGTGGAGATGGCAGAAGAAAGCGCTCGAAATTCTCGGAAAGCTTTCACCTGGACCCACCGGGGGACACTACGGAGCCAACTTTACCGCCAAGAAGGTTTTTGATGCCGGTTTCTTTTGGCCTACCATTTATAAGGATGCCTACCGAATTTGTCAAAACTTGTGATGCTTGTCAAAGACAAGGGCAAAATCACGCAACGTGAATGAGAATCGCTCAAAATGCCTCCAAGTTTTGTGTAATTTTCGATATAAGGGGAATATGATTTATGGACCTTTTTCCGTCTCTAGGGGTAATAAAAATATCTATAGCAGTCGATTAATCTTTCCAAGTGGGTTGAAGCAAAAGCGCTCCCCTACCAACATCTAGGGTAGTTGTTAAATTTCTTAAAATCACTTTCTCCGATTCGGTGCTCCGAGAGCAATCATAAGCGATTATCCCGTGGACCCATTTTTATAACGACAAATTTGATAAAGTTATGTCTAAATATAGAGTCCCCCAACGTTTTCGACTCCTTACATGCCTCAAACGATTTGTCAAGTTGAAGTCACTAATCGGTTCTCAAAAGAATCATGGAGAGAACGGTCTAGAAAACCGGCCTCGTGGACCGACAAACTCGATGAATATGCATTATGGGCTTTTAAGACCGCTTACAAGACTCCAATTGGATGTACTCCATACAAGTTAGTCTATGGAAAAGTGTGTCACTTACCAGTTGAGCTAGAACACAAAGCATATTTGGCTCCAAGCATGCCCACTTCGATTTAAAGACCGCGGCGATCATCGAAAGTTCAGCTCATGAACATTAGTCGAGCTTCGTGATCAAGCTTACGAGAATTCGTTAATCTACAAGGAGAAGACAAAGAAGCTACACGATTCCAAGATAAAGAACCGAATCTTCAATGTTGGTGATCAAGTCTTGCTTTTCAACTCCCGATTAAAGATTTTCTCCGGAAAGCTCAAGTCCCGTTGGTCCGGACCTTTCACAATCACCGAAGTTTATCCTTATGGCACTGCCAAGTTGTCTCATGCCGATGGTTCTAATTTCAAAGTCAACTGCCACCGTTTGAAGCATTACTATGGAGGGGATACACCACCGTTGGTTATCCAGGACCTCCAGACTTTCCCTAAGGACAACTAAATTCAGGGATCGAGTCGAGCTTGCGACTCGGTGATCAAAAACAAGCCGCTTCGTGGGAGTTCACCCCATGCTTATCCTTTCTATTTCCTTTCTATTTTCTTATCTAATGTTGATTGTTTACAGAGTCTATGTCTCTCCGAATTTTCTCGATGATGATGCTTAATTGTTATGATTTTTGCAGGATTCTCCCAACAAATTCTTTGAAGCCTCTTGTGTCCGATGTTGTTTTTTCCCGTCTAGCGCGAGCTTCTCCAATCCTTTGTGTGAATTTATTTGGGGATATCCATAACCCTATCATCTAATCAAATAAACGTGTATAAATCTTTGCATACTTCATAAACGGCTTAGATTTACGTAGATACCCGACTTTAAACATTGAGGACAATGTTTCGTTTTAGTTTGGGGAAGGGAATCTATCGATTTGATGTGCTTGCTTATTGTTTTGTTCTCACGTACCCGTTTTCCCACAAAAATAGCAAAATTTTAAATTTTTCAGTTTTTTAAAAAATAATAATAATAATAATAATAATAATAATAATAAGTGTTAAGACAAAAATGTAGGTTTTCCGCTGGTAAGAATAAGAAGTAATTTTTGACCCGATTGAACGTGTTGAGTTCTAGCTTTCTCCCTTAACAATTAATGATGATAGTTTGTGCTAGTCTCATGCAGACTTTAAACATGCTAGACTTGAATCGTTAGTAAAAGAAAACTTGTGCTAATCTCAAGTAGATTTTAAATATGCCGAGTTGGATTTTATATAGGCTAAGTATTTGCAAATTTCTTTTGTGAAGAACAAGAAATGATAGTGTTATTTATAAGTCATGACATTAAACGTAGAATAGTTGGTTTTCTTTCAAGCTCATATGTATTAATTGTGGCTTTTTCTCCCATTAGCTTGTTTCACTTTTATATGAATGTTTAATAAATAAAGTTGTATGGTTTTTTGGTTAATAATTAGTTAATAGAAGTTTTCTTAAGTTCCTTTGTGATTAGGATGAGTACACATCAGGAATACTTAATTTGGCTTAAAAATACAAAAATAATAAATAAATAAGTATCTCTGCCAGATTACTTCATCGTGTCGGAGGCGTGGCCGATGTTGGAGTTTTCATATAAGGTAGAGTCCGGTGTCATAATAAGTAGAATAACCTCTTGTCGACTCGCTATCGATGTGGCTTCGAGATAAAAGGCACCGGTTTTACTTATATAATCCAAAGTCTTGTCGGAAGGCGTGCCTGTGTGTAGCCTACTAAAGGTACTAAGTTTTTAATAAATGTGCTTAAATTTTGTCGTGTTTTTGTTGCCTTAAAGATCCTAAGGTATATGGTGCAAAGAGATTGATCCATTCATGTCTAAAGAGCCTTAGGTATATGACTTGATGGTGTCTTGCTTAAGTACCAATAAAAGCCAATTTTGTCGCCTTCGATGTGGAGCTTAATCTTGATTGCTTTTGATCTTGTGAACAGGGCTAGGCTAGCTAATTATTTGCGTCCTTTACCTTACACTTTATTTTGGAATTGAATAAGTATCGAAACAAAAGTCTTAAAGAGCCTTCGGTGTATTTGACTTAAGTAAAAGCTATATATGTTTTTGTTGATAATAAGTTTTTTTTATTAGTATATTTTTTGTAAGATACAAAAGTAGGATTTGCGGGAGGAAAAGTAAGTACACAATTAGTATTTATGAGTAGTGTTAGTGTCATGACTTGTATTTAACAATGATCTTGTTTTTAAGCTTAGCATGGGAAAAGTGAAAAATCGGGGATGATGAAGTTATCTTTTAGACACTTAATTGTGCTTTTTATTCTATGATCCTAAAAGTTACCAATGAGGTAATGAAAACATTACATTATGTCAACACAAATAAATTGTAGTTAAACAGTTAATTATCAATAAAAATCATAAAAAGAGAAAAATCTTTGAAAATGGGAAGTCGGGTGTTTTATAACTTGTGATCTTTTATAGTTCTCATCAAAAAATCTTTGCTACTTTTCAAGGTTTAGTTTGGAATTTTCAAGGTATATGGTTATAAGGCCTTGCTATGCGTGAGGACACGCAATCCGTTTAGTTTGGGGATTTTGATAAGTTGTAAAATACACATGATCCGTTGTACCTAAAATAACCCAATTACACCCAAAACCAGACCAAAAATGGCAAAAAATATGCGTTGTATTTGTGTTTTGTGTGTGAAGGTAACGAGAGAAGTCAAAAATCACAAGAAAACAATCAAAACGCAAGCAAACACGGGCACAGATAATCAGAAGAGTTCAAAAAGAAGCCAAAGATCCAAAGCCTTAGCCAATTTTCATCTTCAAGGGCCAATCTTGCAATTTCCGAAAGTTATTTATAACTTGAAAGAGAGAAAAGAAAGACGAGGGCCAAATGTGCAATCCTTCCAAACTTCAACAGTTTTAACTGTCGAAAAAGAAGCGGGAACCATTTTTACTATTCATCGTCTCCCCCATTTTCACTGCCATGGTAAAAATAAGGGGCAAATCTAAATAGAGGTGATTAAGTCAATTCAAGAGGTCTTACATCACAAACCCAGGTCAAATCAGTCTTTAATCAAAGGATTCATTAAAGTAGAAGCCACGTAATCAAAGAAAAAGCACAAGTATAATGTGGGTTTTTGGTGCTAACGTCGCTCTCCAAAACTAACACAAACGTCACATCAAAGAATGCCAGCCTGGCAATCCTCAGGTGTCCACAAAATGATCCAACGTCCCACAATATAGATCAAATGATTGAAGAAAATGATTGGCCAGGATTAAAAGTTTGGTGAGCAAGGCTAGAGGTCCTAGAAGCTTCAGCTGGGCATTATAAATAGGCCTCATCCTCTCACACACGAGATATCTAGTCTTTTTCTTTTTATCTAAGTTTTTAGTAATTTAGTTTAAATTCATAATTTTCTTAAATGTAATTTCCTTTTTCAAGTATTGTAATCAGCTTCTTTAATTAATGAAATTCAGTTTTTAGTGTTTTAAATCTCATTTTCTAAGCTCTCATTTAAAGTCATAAGCTCTCTTTAAGCTAAGTTGTCTCAATAAGCTAATAAGCTCATATTAAGCTCTTTCAGTCTATAAGCTGAAATAGAGCTGTTGAATTCGATATTAATCTTATCTAAACCTTTAATTAGTTTAAACTTACATGGATCTTATTGTATCTAAGCTTTTGGAAGGGGATCTTACCTTGGAAGAGATCCCAAGGACTTATACTCTAGCTTATTCATAAGCTAGAGAGCTAGTAGCTGCCTTTATTGGTTCCTTTTGTTTAGCTAAAGGATCAAGTGAGTTTCTCTTTTTATTCATCTCCAATTTCAGTTTTAAATTGCTTAGTTTTAGTTTATATGCTTAATATTGCTTATTTGCTTATTCTCTTGCTTATTAGTGTTTAAATGTCTTTTCTAGTACTTATTAGTTATGTGTCTTTATCTATTTTTGCTTAAGTAGTTATAGATCATTAGTTACTCATTTCTGTCATAAAAACTCATAAAATCCAAAAATATTAGTTTAATTAGTTAACATCTTAGAATTTTGCTTATTCAGTTGTTTAATCATGTTTGGTAAGTTTGTTTTAAGCTAGTTTTTATCTGGTATTCAGCACTTGTTCATTAGATTTCTCTTAAAAAGCTTTTCTCAATTCTGTCATAATGGTTAAGTAGTGTTTGGTTTAGTGCACTCTTGATTTTACACTAGCAGTACTAACCTCAGTTAGTACTGCTAAACCTTTGCACTACCAGTACTAACCTCCAAGTTAGTACTGCTTTCATAAGTTAGTACTGTTAGCTTTAATTTTAGTAGAATTAAGTTTAGTTTCAGCTTATTTAGATTTAGTTTTCATTTTCTAGCTTATTTCATTGCTTATTTAGTTTTTAAAAGTCAAAATTGCACCAGCAGTACTTTCAAGTGAAAGTACTGCTGAAATTCTTTTACACTAGCAGTACTAACCCAAGTTAGTACTGCCGTGTTCTTAGCTTAATTCAGATAAGTAATTTTAGGATTTAGCTTATCAAATTCAGTAGAATTTAAGTTTTCATAGAGCTTAATACATTTTAAGTCTTTATTTGCAATTTCTAGCTTATTTACTTAGTTTAATTTAGCTGTCAAAAGTCATAAAAACCTGAAAACTCCAAAAACAGTACTTAGAAATTTTAGGATTTAAATTTGTTAATTTAGCTTATGGATATAGATTTTCTAGCTTAATCAGATAGATTATAAGTAGTTTTATAAGTCCTTAAAGTTTTAGAGTCTAATTTAGCTTTATAAAGTTTTTATCTTGCTTGGATCTTGAGTTTCTTTGCTTATTTCCTGAGTTTTGCTTTACTTAATAGATCATTTCAGTAGCATAAAAGTAGTTTAAGCTTTAGTTTCTTTTCATTTATAGATTAAGCATATCATAAGCTCTTTAGAACTTCTTTCCTTTTTCATTTTGATCTAGTTTTGAGTTTTCTATACCCCCGCTTAATTTCATAAAAAAAACAAGGAAAAAGCCCTCCTTTCTGTAACAGCTTAAAGATAAGCTCTTTTAGAGCTTATTTGTGAGTTTCAGCCCAAGTAGCCTTTATTAATCTTGTTCCCCCTGTCTTCCTTTACAACTTTGCTTCTTTGAGTTTTGCATTTTAAGCACTTTTCAAATTTCACCTTAATTCGGGCCTTAGTTTGTTGTCGGGATAGATTCTCAGGGTATAAAGTGTAACTTTTCGCTTTTAATTGTTTTTTCAGTTGTCCCAAAAGCCCTCTTAGTTTGTATTCCCCGTTAGTTTCTTAGGTTTTGCTCCATTAGTTCTTAGTTAAGTTTTTAATTAGGTTTATTAAGTTTTAATTAATAATTAGGGTTAAGTTTTAATTAGTTTAATTAAACTTTTATAAAAAGATAAAAAATAAGGGCTTTTATTTTTAATAATCTTCGGCAATTTTTCTTTATCTAGTAAAATTTTAGTTTACATTTTTAGGACTTAAAATTTGTTTAATTGCTTAATTGTCATTATTTGTTGCTTCTTAATTTCATAGCAATAGCTTATCCAAAATATCTTTGTTCCATTCAAATCAGGATCCGAACCTAAAACGTGGTTTCAATACTAACTATCCATTGGGGAAAACCCCGGGTGATCATACTTGCCCGGTCAAACATACGTATATTATATATATTATATTATTTTTGTAAGTCTTAACTTTTTACCTTGGTTAAAGGTGAATAGTTGGAATTTACCTAAGTAGTATTATTATTATTATATATTTTATAGGTACGTAAAACTGCAATCAAGCGAGTTCATCGGCGAACTCCTCGAGAAAAAGGTCGACTGGATCATCATTTCTGGTGGAAATGAACTCACTTGAGAGAAAGCTTTCGAATTCTTCCCAAGAATAACTCACATTCTCGAAGGAAGTAATTGTGGGGAAGAAGAAAGACTTTGTCACGGGTTCACCAAAATCGGAGTGGGGATTGCCACTCATAGTTGATAACTTCCGGTTGAAGTTAAACGGTATGAAGAATAAAAAGTGGGATGCCACTTTGATGGATGTTGTTGCCTTTTCATTTGCAAATAATCCTCAAGATAATCTTTATGAGAGACATGTAGATGTCAATCTGTTGATTGATTCTTTTTAGGCTTGTTAGAATGAGCTGAATATCAGTCTAATATTCAAGATTAAATCTCTTCGTCACCAGGTCACGGAAATCATTTTTCTTCGTGAACGTCATCAAAGCACGAGCAGGTGATCCGTAAGAAAGGTCCTACCCAAATGAAGGGGGACTCGAGGATCGCTTTCATAATCAACGATGACAAAATCAGCGGGAAATGTGAACTTTCCAACCGAAACAAAGACATCTCTTGCAATTCCCACCCTGTGTACAAATTGTCCTGTTATCTTGTTCAAGGTCATGCGGTGTAAAAAAAAAGAAATAAGCTCGGGAAACAAACTTTTTCAAACCGAGAGTGGGCGTAAAAGTTGATGCTAGAACCTTGATCTTCTAGTCCTTGCACTTGAGCTCACTAAAACCACATGGAATGAGAAATTTCCCCAGGGTCTCCTAGTTTTTTTCGGTAACTTCTTAATGGATAACCGCTGAGCAATTTTTCAGTCGGGGGTGTATTTGGCCCGCTCTAAAAGTTTTCCTTCTCTTTATTGGAAAATGAGACTTTAAGCATCTTTTTGGTATTTAAGTATAAGAATCAAAGCATCGGCAAGAGAGATATTGATATGAAGTTGTTTGAACATTTGCCAAAATTTGTGAATTTGGACTTCATCTTTCTCTTGTTGTTTTTCTTGGTGCATCCTCGATTATATCCTTGAGGTTGGCTAAACCAGTTTTGATTATTTTGCACATTTGGTTGAGCAAAACCCGATGGTCTAGTTTGATTAGCCACACTCGGAGGACGATAACCGGAATTACCCTGATTGTAGTTAACTGCGGCTGCTGAAACGTATCCTTGAATATTATCCCGAAAAGTGTTGCCATCGGCGGCGAGACATTAATAATAAGGATGAGCCAACCCCACCGAAGTAACACAAATCTCCTCAACGCTTTTACAAAGCAGGAGTTGGGGTGCTTGAAATTGCTTGAGAATAGATATCAAGCGGTAGTCACAGCAATGTTATTGGTGCTATTTGACAGTGCATGGATTGGGGTCAGGATGTGTGTGTGCTTATCGACGAGGCGGGGGGCGGCGAGCGGGACACAGGGGTGACGGACTTGGTGGAGAAGACACTAATGTAACTTAGCGAGGGGAGATTGCACTAATTGAATTTCACATTGATAAAGCACACAGAGGTTTTCGATGAGGACGTTTCTACTGTATCTATATCGTCTTATCAGTAAATTGTTTGAGAATAGCGGTCATGGAAGTAGTCACAACACTTGTTTGCTAATTTACTGCATGAGTAAGTTTGGCTATCTCGGAGGAAAAAGAAGAATTAACATCACTTGATTTCACTTGAGAAACAATCGATTTGTTTCGTGAATTGCGGACCTTGGATTTGTTTTCGATAATCGTTAACACATCTTGAGTACGTCTTTCCAAAAGATTGCCACCGGCGGCAGAATTCAAAGAATCTTGGTCGGTTGGTTTAAGGCATTTGTAGAAGGTTATCAAGTTGATGGCAATTTGGTATAACCATGATGAGGGCATGCACCAAAAGGAGATCCTTGTAACGTCCCATTCCTCATGAAACGAGTCACCAAACATTGTATCAAAGTTGGAAATTTCATTTCGGAGATTTGTCCGTCTTGAAGGAGGACTAGAATTCATTGATGAAAAAAATTTTTTTTTGGAAACAAGATTTCCAAGTGAGAATAAGAAACAAGATCTTCCCAAGTAAGAATAGAACAAGGGGGTTCTTTTCAAGCCAACGACGGGCTGCCCCCGCAAGAGAGAATGGAAAAAGCATAAGTTTAATCGATGAATTTGGCACATCCTTCTATTTTATGGTGGAAGTTATTTTGTTAAACCAACGAATGTGATCATGAGGATTGTATTTCTCGAGTCCAAAGAATTGGTCCGAAGTCATCATATTAATGAGACTATGCTTGAGCTCGAAATACTCAGCAAGAATTGGTGGAACCACGATTGCCTCCGCATAACCCTCAGTGGGTGCACGGAGCAATTCTGCCACAGTACGTTGATCGGCCATCGTATCTACGGGAGATTCTTCAAGAGAGAAAGGTTGCTTTGAACGTCTTCGGTTACGACGTCTCGGATTTGAAGTAGTTGGATTAGGAGAAGATTCACCAACTAGATTCAAAGAAGAGCGAGTGCGCATGCACTAAAAACAAGAACAACACAACATTTTTGGTAACCGGATGTTAAAAGTCTACGGTAGCTCTTTAAACTACGCACAAGAGAGCGGAAGGAATTAGCACGCCGGAGCGATTTAAAAGCGTTCTTCCTTTTTGGGCGATGTTCCTTGGATCAAGCCCCCCTTATACCCTCCTTATAGTTTGTAATTCAAAGGTAAGCCGATTATAACGATTAACAACGCGATTTGTTTTGTTGGTTTTTTAATTTTATTTGGTACTTTCAATACTTTAGGAAAAGTATTGTTGGTATTTTTTAATTTTTTTAATAATAAGAAAATATTCACAAACGGCAAATGATAACTTCACGAGGAAGGGTCTTCAAAAACTAATCTTCAAACGAAACACGATAATCGTCTCACGACCTCCCCGACAATGGCGCCAAAATTTGATTAGTTATAAATATATAATAAATATATAATATGATAAGAGTTAAAAATATCAATGATAAGAATTCTAAAAGATTCAAAAAAATTACATTTGACCAAAGTAAAATCAAAAATCTCCCGGGTCATTTCCTAACGAGGCGTGAATGGAAAATCGAGAATACGTTCGTGATCGCGCGTTTGAAGGGTTCAATGATTTTTGGTGTTGGTTTTTCTAATTTCTACAATTAAAATGCAAAAACGAGTAAAGAAATCCTAAAAACAAAAGCAAATAATGATTTAAACCTAAAAACGAGAACGGGATCCTAAACCGTTCTTTAAAAAACCAAATTGTGAAATTTTAACCCTACAAAAGCAAATTTAATTTTTCTAAGTGCTAAATGATAAAAGAAAATTTTTAAAAAAAATTATATTTTTTTGATTTTTTAATAATTTTTTATGAATTAAAAACAATTTTAAAAAGAAAAATTAATTAAAAATAGTAAATTAAATTGAAAAAATCTAATTTTTTTACAAAAAGTACTTAAGAGAGTGCTGGTTCTATGAAAAATAAAAGTGAGTTACCAGCTTATTTGAATAAGCTAGTATTAAGCCAAAAGTGCTTATGAGCTTATTGGGCCCAAAATGAGAATAAAAATTAAATGGTGAGTAGGGCTAACAGATAGCCCTACTGGTGCTGCTGGTTAAGTGTGTGAGAGTTAAGGACGTGTCTATGTTAAAGGAGAGGTCATGGGTTCGACCCCCACGCCTCTCCTTTTTTTTCTAACATTTTTTTTTCTTTTTTTCTAACTTATAAAATATGCAAAAATAACAAAGTTAAAAAAAATGACTTTTTATAACTCTTAAAAATAAGCTGGAAAATAAGCAAATAAAAGTGACGGATTTTACTTTTTACACTAAGTCTTTAAGTAAGCTAATCGTTAAGCATTTTTAGAACAATTAAGCTAATGGGAAACAAAAATAAGCAAAAACAGATGCTATGCTACACCTAATAGGCAGATTTAAACAAAAATAAGCACAGAAAGTAAACAGAAAAGCTAAAAACAAGCAATAAGCAAAATGGCAAAAACAGGCAATTAAAACAGCCACAAGGGCACTTTTAGGCTTATTTTTAAGCCCTTAAGTAGATCCTTATGGCTTAATGAGTTATACCCCTAAAAAGCTTGTACAATAAGCTTTCTAAAACATCAATCAAAACACAGTTTGAAATTCATATAAGCCCTGAAAAAGTTTGATGAAAAAGCTGGTTTTCAAAATTTAAGCATGACTTAACCCTTTTTCTTTGAAAATTACAAATTTTGAGCTTAAAATAAGCTAAGCAAAAACAACCTTATGAACATGGGACCTCAAAACAGATCAAATTTGGACATCAAAAAACTTATATCAACAATTAAAAAGTATTTTGAAATTTGGAATAAGCCAGAAAATCAAATTGAAAAAGCTGTTTTTTAAGAAAAGACACTTAACAAATTTTTGACTAAAACAAAAGTAAACTAAAAGGCAACTAACCTACTGCATTAAGACACTAAAAAGGGCACTAAAACAATTCTTAAAACCTGGTTTTGAAAGCCTTAATCTAATAAGCACTTATGAACTGTTTTGTCACCATAGTTTTAAAGACTAATTAGGAAAAACCTTAAAACAAACTTTAAGACCTTAAAACTTAGAAAAAACAGATTAACAACAACTTAAGAAGGCTGATATAAGTTGGCCAAGTGACCCAAAAGGTTTTTTAAACCATTTTGACCCGTTTGACACCTTATGCCAAACACCCTTTTAAGTTTTTAAAATCGATTTTTAAACTGAATTTTGATGATTTAAGCAAAAAGTTTTGAACAAAGATGATAACAAAGCTAAGTTAAGCAAAAATAAGCAAGATCCAATCCACAAATAAGCATTTAAATAAGCAAACAAAGATTAAGCAGATTACAAGCAATAAAGATAGTTTTAAGGTAAAATTTAAACTAATGACATAAAAGCAATAAACCAAGACAAATAAGCATAAAAGAACATAGATAAGCAATAAAAAGTAGGAAATAAGCAATAATAAGCACTTGAACAGTAAATAAGCAAGAAATTGAAAAATAGAAAACTTATAAAGCCCTTGCTTAAAACAAGGTAAATAAAGTAATCTACAAGCTCTAGCTTGTCAAAGACAAGCTAGTATGGTCTATAAGCTCTTCCAAGGCTAGCTTATCATCTAAATAGATAAGGTATTTGAGGGGTGAGTCTTTTGTAATTTTTTTATTTTTTAGACAGAATTGAAAACCAATGTTTATATAAGCTTTCAATGGTTCAAAAGCTTACTCAAGAGCTTAAAAACAGTATTTAAAAGACAAGTAATGTAAATGACAATGATTAAAGAAAAACACTTAAAATTTCATTAACTAAAAAAGGGTACAATGCTTGAAATTAAATGACAGTAATTAAAATGACAAGTAAATTAAATTACAATATTAAAAATGGACAAACTTTGTTAATACAAGACTGGACTTAACAAAATTCGACAAATAACATAAGCTACACTAGCTACTAAATTTATACTAAAAGTCTTCAAGCTTGGTCTTCACTTGTTGTGCTTGTTCTGTGAGACATTGAGCAGCTGTGTTTGTTATGTGAGAGAGAAACCAAGCCTCATCTTGGCCCTTCAATTTTTCTTGTTCACCAATCTTTTGCATCATAGCCCTTGATTAATTTTGATGTCTTCATGACTAATGAAAACCCATGGGATTGCCAGCGTGGATGTGTATTTAACTGGGGTGGGGTTCGTTTGAGATGGTGATAGTTTTGTTTGGTAGAACAGTGGACGTGGTGGGGAAAGCAGGGGAGATGAACAGTATGGTAGGAAATATTGTTTTAGGTTTAACTGGGTTAAGGTTTGTGGGGTTTGCAACTTTGGTCCCTCATGTTGTGTGGTTTGTTTGCAACCACAGTCCCTGTGGTGTGAAAGATTTAAAAGAGTGGGCAATTTAAGCCCTTCTAGTTGTATGTTGTTATTGCAATCACCTTTGGGGAGAAGGGTTTTGTCTGGTTATGGCAGAGACACACGCAAAGTGTGTGAAAGAGATATACAGTGTTGGCGGGAAAATTGATTTGGGTTGGACTGGGTGAAAGTTTGGTGGGATGACAGAAGTGGCCCCTCATTTTGTATAGTGGTATTACACCCACGGTCCTTGTGGTGATAAAAGTTTTTTGTGGTTTGGCAATTTAAGCCCTTGAGGGTGTGTATTGTTATTGCACGTACAGTCCCTGAAGGACTAACTACGTTTGGTGTAAACTGGTTATGGGCTTAACAACATTTAAAGGTTTTGGATTGGCATTTGGGCTTTAAAATGGTTTGGGCTGTTGTATTTAGAAATGGATTTGGGCCTTTTAAGCCTTTAAGGCTTATATAAGTCTTGACATAAATACTTTAATGGGCTGCCCTGGCCCATTAGATGGGTAAGGGTGGGCCCATTAAGTATTTCTTCGGTTACGGCTTCGGCTTTGACCTTTGACTTTGTCGGGGTTGACTTTGACTTTTTCACGCCTTTCCATTCCGTGATCGGTTTTGTTGTTTTGGCTTCGTTTTTTGTCCTTTTCTTTGATATCCGTTTCCTGCACAATATAAGTGAAAACATACACATACAATGTATTTTTGGGTACGTTTTTGGTCATTTAAGTCCGGTTTTAATGGAAAATAGTATGTGTAATTAAGCACATACCAGTGTTCTTTGACTTAGATGTTCTAACTAAATTACATATGAATAAGTCGTATATATCCATATCGAACTTTAAAGGAATATGCAATAATTAATATGACTACAATTAATTGTTATCTTCATTTGTAGACTGCAAGTGCATTTTAAGTATTTTTACTAGGAACTTAAGTAGTTTTATCTGTATTTGACAATGGGTGACATAAATTTATTTTCAACGGTTTAGCAAATGGGATGAACTGCAGTGAAGGATGATAAAATTTCTCAGGTATGTTTTTTGTTTATAAAATTTAATTTATATAAGCATCTATCATTTACGAAACTCATTAAAAAAGAAAGTTTGTATCATTCTTTTGTTATATGATTGAAGAGGAATGGAAACTCATTAAAGCTGATTTGTAGAACATTCATTCAGTACCAGCCAACTGAGTCTCTTATTTTTGACTGCAGGTTGCCTATATGTCATCTCAGCAGTGGAAGAATGCATGTAGAAAACAAGCGGCAACATCTACGTAAATGTTTGGGGAAAGTAATGATGCTTTAGCAAGTTGGTTCTTTTTTGATGGATCAATGCAAGTTATGGGGGATTGCACTTCAGATGTTGGTTGCTATTTAATAGATCAACCTTGCCACACATGTAGAGAGAAAGATATGTGTTTTTGCTACATCAGATGTTCCAAAGCTAAGAAGTTGACTCAAGATTAACTAAAAGCCGAAG
Source organism: Tanacetum coccineum (assembly GCA_026074375.1). Classification (NCBI taxonomy): domain Eukaryota; kingdom Viridiplantae; phylum Streptophyta; class Magnoliopsida; order Asterales; family Asteraceae; genus Tanacetum; species Tanacetum coccineum. The sequence goes on from BQNB010001034.1 coordinate 114,936, forward strand.
ACCTCGCTAAGGATCAAATTGAAGCTGAGAAAGTGCCACATTTCAAAGAACCTATGCACAACTCATTATTCGTGTGAAGCTATTTGTTATGATACAATATCAATATGTGAAACCTCTCCTGACCTCAACCTGAATGTTTGGCTCATTAGAGCAAGCAAAGCCCTCTTTTTGTCATTAATTTAAATCCATTCACAATGCTTTATTTCTTATGTCTATAGGAAATAATGAACACTCTGCCTATAATTTATAACTCATGCCAAATGATTGTTATCAAACTAATTTATGTTTCCTTTTATAATGTGCTACAGGTTTCAACCTACAAGAAGCGTAAGCGCCAGGATAACGACAAATATGAGGAATGAAAATCAACTATTTTTGTAGAAACCAGTATGCAAAGCAAGGAAAAGGTGGCACTATAGCAAAAATGGGCGGGTAATTGGTTGAAAAGGGTTAGCACTTGTAGAGTTATCACAAAGTGTCATAGTCGAATCGTATAATAACTCGCTTGCGTACCAGTATGCAGCCCATAGTTTCTTTAGTTTGCAACAACAACTACAACCGCAATCACAATCATCTATTTTGTTACTGATGACATCAAATAACGTCTATTTTATAGCATCATTTATCCTATGTAATTAACCCATTTTGTATAATTATTGCAAAGAATTATTACTTAATCATTTATATTTGAGAATTGCAGTAATTATGGAGTACTTGGTGAAAGTTAACTAAAAGGCACACATTCTAGAGCGTAAACGAAGATATTTTAAGATTATTGTTCTGACAACCAATATGTCGTAGCCATCAAGGAAGATACAGCGTATCTGTGCCTGCACTCACCAAAGACCACGAAGGAAACAAGATCCAATATGCCGTATCCAGAAGAAGGCAATACGACGTATTCAAGCTATATGGAAATAAAATATTCAGGAAGATATTAAATGTGGTCCCTACTCCAAGAAACCCCCGATACGCCGTATCCAAGTCTTTGGATACGTCGTATCGAACCAACTCCAGACCCTATAAATAGAAAACTCAAAAACGAGTTTTAAGTGTGATAAATCATATTCTCGATACCTAAACCATAAAAGTCGATTTTCAAAGGAGAAAAAGAGTAGAAGAGGTCGAGCAACGCAATTAATTCCATAGGAGACAACGTGTAATTTCTTATACTCTTGTAATCATTCAGTTTTTGGTATCATTCGTTAACTCGGTTAGTTTACCTTGGCTAAATAATTACTTTTGTATTAATTATGACATTTGAAGGCTAATACCTTTAGGTATTAGCCATTATTATGAAGATCTTAGTGTTTGCTTTGTTTATCTCGATTTCTTAATTTATCGTTGAATTGCTTGTTTATGTTTATCAACTTACTTATTTACGAGCTTTTGTATGCGACCTATCATTCAACTGGATCTAGTGATATGGACCAAGTAATCTAGATTCCTTGGGTTCATTACCCTCTTCCTCATCCATTTCTTCCTCATTATCTACTAATTTAACAGGTTCTACAATGTTCTCATCGATAACCATGTCACTCTTTGTTCCCTTATCATTTTCAGTTCTAACAAGGGAGACTGCGTTTATGCATTTAGTGATGGGGCTGCTAACTTCTTCCTTAACTAACACCTTTTTTGTAGAATTACTTTTTGTAAGTTCTTTTAAAAGACTAAACATCTCCGTCATTCTCTTGTTTATTTCTTCCTTTTGCTTAAAGATGGCCTATTCGAACCTTTCCGTTCTTTCAATATGTGATGCCATATATCCTTGCACTCGAGCTTCAAAACTAGGCTTGAGCATTTGTTGTTGGGGGTCTAGGTGAACACGTTTTTAGAATTTAAAAGAATTTTGTGGTTTGTTAAAGTTTTGTGTTTGTTGGGTTGAAGAGATCATATTGACATGTGCTTGAGGAACTTGTGTTGAGATTGTTTTAGGTGTTATCCTTGAGCCTTTTAGCAGGTAGCTAATTTGGTCTTCAAGCTCGAGAAGTCGCCGGTCGAGGATTTTTGGTGTATCTTTAGGTAAAGAAATTGCCTTGCCTGTTTTAGCGAAGTCTCTTGGGTCATTCCAACCTTTGTTGTCATAGAGGGCGAGGTCCTCTATGAGTGCCCAAGACTCCTTGGCGTTCTTATCAAGAATCTTACCACCGGTAGCGTGGTCAATTTCGCACTTAAGACATGATCATAGAAAATTTGGATCTGGAGCCACAAATCAATGCCATGATGAGGTAATTTTTGAAGTAAATCTTTAAAACGAGTCCATGCTTCAGAAAGAGATTCACATTGATGTTGTTAGAACATCAAGATGTCATTTTGGAGTTTAGTAGTTCTTTCCAGTGGAAAGAATTAAGTAAGGAAACGGTTAGTGAGATCCTCCCAAGTGGAGATGGATCCCGCGGGTAGACGTTCAAGCCAATTGCTATCTTGATCGCGAAGGGAAAATTAAAATAAACGCAGTCGCGCTCTTTCTCTATTTTCAACATTAAGGTCAAGAGAGTCAACAATTTTAAGAAAATCCTTAAGATGTTGATTTGGATCCTGATGTGTCGTTGTGCATATGTATTATTTTTTATCAAGTTTTACTATTTATATTTTGCCGACTATACCTAAAACAACACTAACGGGCAGTGTACCCGACAGTTGTAGTTTCATTGGTAAGTAGGGTGTCGATCACTAAGAGCGAGAGAGTTAATTCCTAGTTCTATCAGTATTTTGGTTACTTATGTTAGTCCTAATCTATTCTATGCTATATCTAAGTTAAACCTAAAACTAACGCAAAAAGGGGGGTTTCAGCCTGAGAGACTGGCACAAATTTTGGTTTACCTAGACTGAGATTGGGCTATTAACACACACAAGCTGATATTTAGAAGATAGAGAAGCGGCCAAGCCTATTGTAAGGAAAACGTATTAACCATATTTAATCTAATAAAACGCAGGATTTAGTTTATAAGTGTAATGATTGTCTTATCTCGTTGTTGATATATCATTCTTAGAATTAGGCGGTACTTCTTCCTAAAACCTAGACATGATAATTCTATCACAATTAACCATATCCGCATAAAGCAATCGCGGTTGATTATAATCTATCTTAGAAAGCAATAATGGTGATCTTATTGAATCCTAGCTCATTGAGACTTTACTAACTTAATGCTTAGCAGATCTTTATATACTAGTAGTCCACTGTCCAGATCTTTATCCAAGGAATCAAAATGTTATATGTTGATCCTAGGTCACCTGCTAGTCCAACTTGTTCACTAAACCAAAGGCAAAGATAGGTCAATATTTGTAATCCTATTACTCTAGATATATAAATTGCAATAGGAAGACCTATCCTGGAATCTAGTCCACTTGGTCCGTTTAGTCGAATGATAGGTAGCATACTTAAGCACATAAACGAGTATAAATTGATAAACATAAAGCAACACACAACTTATAAGATGCAATCGAGATATAAAAAAACATTAAATTATTATAAACATGGCTATAACCTAAAGGTATTAGCAAATAACCATTGTAGTGAATACAAATGTCATAGACGAACGATTAAGGTAACCTAACAAAGTTAATGAATGATACCAAAAACCGAACGTGTATTTAGAGTATAAGAATTTACAAGGGTTTTCCTATGGATTGAAGGGTATTGCGAGACCTTCGTAGCTTCTCTTTTCTTCTAAAAGTCAAACCTGGTGGTTAATACCTTCTTCTCAGTCTTTGGTATATTTTTTTGCACACTAAATTCGTATTTAAGGTTCGGTATTTATAGCCTCGGGAATTCAGTCGATACGCCATATTGGAAGTTGTCAATACGGCGTATTAGGGTTTTCTTGGTGTGGGGACCACGATATATATCTTCCAGAATCTTTCATGAACCGCCAGTGAATACGACTTATTAGCATATTGGTCTTTAAATATTCATATTACAAGTTGTCAATATGATGCATTGGCGTATTGGTCTTCAAATATTCGTGGTTGCTTGTGAAGTTTAGGTGCAGATATGTCATATCTTCTTGCTGGATACGGCGTATTAGATGTCAGATCAGCAATCTTTAATATTTCTTTGTTTAAGCTCCAAAATACGCGCCTTTTAGTTAAACTTCACCAATTGCTCCATATTTACTGCAAATAACAAATATAAGCAATTAAGTACCAATTCATGCATAAAATAATATAGAACGAGCAATTTAGCTGGGATAAATGATGCTATAAAAGTGACGTTATTTGATGTCATCAAATATCCCTCCACTTGAATCATACTTGTTCTCAAGTAGACTTTATAAAAGTTATGAAAATGTATCCCAAACCAAGGTTTAAGATTTTTCCTTTAAGAATTTTTTTCGTTTAATTACTAGCAAACAACCAAGCACCTCATGAATTAGGAAAATGAAAACACTCAAATCACTCAACTAATCTATGTGGTAACATGTAACTAATTTGCTCAATTGCTCGGTTGTGACGAGTATTCTATCACAAGCTTGGCAAGGAATCACATCTCCACCACTAAAGCTAAAGAGTGAAAAGTCTAAAAAGTTAAATTGGGTTAAGGTTTAAGGGTTGATCATTCTTTCCAATCTCTATCGAAACCAATATTCCAAAAAAGGTGACAAAATGAAAAATGAACGCCCGAATCCATGACCGTGACACTTCCCATTTCTTAGTTCTTAACTCGAATAAGCTAAAGAATAGGACTAGTAGTCTTCATCAATAGCAGTAAACCAACAAGGGTGACAAAATCATATATACACATCCATAACAATAGAATAGACATATATGATTGCTCAGATCCCTATTCGAGTAAAATAAAAGGTTGGGATGAAGAATGATATAGGGTATGGATCTTCTAATCTTTCTCCAATAGTAATAAACCAACAAGGGCGACAAAATCACACATACACATCCATAACGATGGAATAGATATATGTGATTGCTCACTCCCTCATTCGAGTAAGACCAAAGGATAGGGATTAGGTAAGGGAAAGATATAATTGTTGTAAAATAAAAAGAACAAAATAAATATATTAAATCCAACAAATAAGGAACAGTGTAGCTAGTTACTTTCTCGGCCATCCCCATGAAAAAGACACAAAATCATCGACATAAATGTCTTGATCATAGATCAACAAAAACAACCTTAGTTCACGTTTCCGTAATGGTCAACTCCCAATCATCCATAATATACATACTATACAACATTAGTGGTGATATCTACCACTTTATACATGAAAATACATAGTTGGTTTAGAATTGCGACTAATTAGAAATAATATAAAACAAAACTTTACATCATTAGTTTATAACACGTACCAACGAATTATCGATCATCATAAATAATTAAATCGGTTAAGCTTAGACGAACCGATTATCTCACAATCCTTACTTTTTTTCTCAAACATTTTTTTTGTATTTTTCTGTTTTTTTGATTTTTTTTAACATAAACCAATAAACTAAATAAAGGTGTATTTTTCACCACTTCACGAACATGATAAATCTGAATAATTAATATTCTATCATACTGGTGAAAGCAGTAACTACACAAGCACTAAGATACACTACTTTCACTTTCCCAATTGCATTGTGCAATTTCCCGACCTAACCATGGATAGAAAATCAACACATGTACACATGAAGTACAATACTTTACACAAAATCAACTAGCAACCAATTAAGGACTTAATCTAATAGGGTATGCTAAGGTGTAACGAAACAAAATATTTAGTGTAAGAAAAGAATGGAATGGCTCAACAGGCTTTTCTAGGGGTATCTTACTCTAAAAATAAGAGTAAACAAAGGGTTTATACGGGGGTTAACTAACCAGTGTAGTTAGTTAATATCACAACATGTACAGGCTTTTTGGTGTAATCCTAGAATTTACCAGTTTAGAAATGTCACTCCAATTACAAAAGTAATACTTATTATTGTGGTCTCGAGTTGATATACAAAGCCAAGTTCTAAAGTTTACTACAGACACCGGCACACTCATATTTTTGTGGAATTTAGGGTAAAAATTTGGAAACGGAAAGGCTAAATCCTCATAATATCTAAACAAGGGTTATGCGTGCGGGTCATGTAACAAATAATTTCACAAAAAGTATATAAAAAAATTAAATTTGATATGAATTAGGCATATTAATTATAAAATTAAGGACAAGTAAATGTTCTAATTCTTCTCCCCCCACTTGAAATATACAACGCCCTTGTTGTATAAATATGGCATAAAACAAGAAATTACAAAATTAGAACAGAAAACTCCCCTGGTATTTGCTTGGTATGATTCTCCATGTTGCGTATATGAGCAAGAATGTTTGTTGCAAATACATTTGAATACCAGCATGACTACAACACACATAGAATTCTTGAAAATAAGCATTCCACTAAATTAATCGTTTGTCCAGAAGGTTCTGTATAAAATATAAGAAAACAAATGCAATTCTATCTTCCGATATTCGGTTGGTTAGAAAATAAAATAAAAACCTAAAACTGTATAGGAGGTCGATACACCGTATCCATAAACCAAGATACGCCATATTGAGATCTGTAAAAAGTATCTGGATACGGGTCAATCGTCTAATACGATGTATTCATTTAATGAATATTTTGTATAGACTGAACTGACAATAAAGATTAAAAAGTGCAAAAAATAAAAAAATCTGGATAACGTCTAGAAAGTCAATACCTCGTATCCATTGAGGTTGGATATGCCGTATCGGCAGTCTGGGAAGACAGACTTGATAAAAATTAAAAATTACATTCCGGGTTGTCTCCCGTCAAACACTTTTGTTTACAGCAAAGTCTTTAAGTTATACATGTCGTCAGCTCTTTACTTGGTCCTTTTCATGAACCATCCTTCGTCTTTCTTGTGAAAGATGTCTTGGTAGAGATAAGAAACATTTTCTTCAGTTCGGACCCAAATGTCATATTCATATTTAGTGATTGCGACATATTCCTTCGCTGGCTCGAATGAATATTTAACTACCTCGAACTTCTCCGTTTTGCATGTTGGTGGTTTCACGTAAGGAATTCCAAGTAGCTTGCATCTTCTCTCTTTTGATCTTTCTTCATCTTCGTTAACATAGTAAGGAGGGTATTTTTGAATCAAGTAGTTTTATAAATCATCGATCTCATCATCATCATCCTGCATAAGCTCGTGTTCATCAAACCACCCTTATTTCCTTTGAGTATCATTATGATCCATAACTATTTGACAAACTTTATTGTAAGTGTTTTGATTAGAGGATACATCAATTTAATGTAAGTAGTGTGTTCATAATCCTTTCATTCATCAACGGGCGAATCATGGTCCCACTCATCATCACTTGATTCCTCTATCACATTTATTAATTCTTCCAAGATCCTTTTATTAATCAAAGCTTCCTCCTTTAGTTCACTATCTTTAATTGTATCGTACCATTCATAATCTTCATAGCGAATTAAATTACCTTCATGAATGAATCCAGGTAAGTCTCTAGTGTTGCAATACCCGTCTTCCTTCCAGTTGCACGTAGGCCATTTAGCAGTCCTATTTTTGAAGCGAAGTGGATTGCACTCATGACGGATATTATTAATAGGTTCATTCCATGCTTTATCATCAGTCCATGGCTTTTCATTGGTCCATGGTATTTCTTTGTTCCACTCATAGATCTAATCATCTTTATATTCCTCATATGTCTTAAATCCAGATATATTATTAGTAAGCACATCAATGTCGATTTGAGAAAGATAGTTGAACTCCTTGAATGCTTGACATAGAGGTATGTCGAAATCGAATAAATCAGTGTCGAGCCTAAAGATTTGAGCAATCTCATTTTCATCAACCAAGGTATCATCAGTAGTATTAGAAATTTCATTGTCGGCAATCACCTCTTCATCGTCTCCTCTTCTCCAATAAGCCCATAAAGCATTCTTGGTGTATTCATCCATAGTCTTGTGGTTCCTAAATTTTAAAGCTAACCAATTTTCAAACTCAATGGTATTAGGGTCCCACTTATGTAAAAAATCCGTTATTTCATGTCATTTTACGGCTTCAAACTTTCCATTATATATTTTTAGGGTTTTACGCGTTTACTTTTAATTTTCATCGTTTAGTTAAATTGCGTAAACTAAAAATAAACATTCAACGTAAACCATCATCAAACAAATAAAAGTTTACGTCAGACAAGGGTTATATAATTATTATGAAGATAATTATTAACTTTTCACTTTTTATTTTTATTCGTTACGTAAAACGTTTATGTTTCGCAATAAATTACATTTTGCATGCATGTAAACTCTTAAACCCATATATACCTCAACAAATACCCACCATTATACCCAATACTCAAAATCATATTATTTCTACCCGTGAACACCCATTTTAGCCGTGTATGTTTATTCAAACACAACTAATAAAATTAAACACCCCATAAATGTCACTTCTAATTCAACATAAGGAGGAGGAGAGCACTTGTCCTTGCTAAGTCATTCCATCTAATCCTATGTAATACTAGTCCTTGTTAAGCTCTAAACCATTCCTAATTCCATGGTTTTGATTCGTGGTTTAGTAGATATTTCTACAAAAGTAGAGCCCTAATGCAAGCCTTCATTCACACACTTATCTCTTACAAACAAAATCAAATTTCTTTCTCTTGTTTTTCTCTAAAAACCTATGGCAAGAATTGGGCACCAAAAGAGTTCCATAATTTTTATTTCTACAACCTTACAAGTTTAACAAGATTAGTTAAAGGGTTATTCTAAGGTGTTTACAAGTAAAGGTTTAAGTATAATCAAGGGTTTATAAAGAATCAATGTTAGGGTTTTTATAAAGGATTTTGGGTTGAATAATTAGGATTTGATTTGTGTTCATCTCTTCTTTCTTTCATACAAGGTCTGTCATTAACTCTAAACTTTCATCATTTTCATACATATATATTTGTTATATTGTTAAATCACCAACTAGTTATTATTTTATAAAGTTTATAAAATAAAACAAGTTCATACATAATCAAGAAAATACATATTCATGGTGAAAAGGGTGTTTAAAATATGTTAGAATGCAAGAAAATATTTTATTTGGTATATTGCAAGTATAGGAAAAGTTATATAATTAATTGTTGAATTAATTGTTAAAAGTTTGTTTATATAGTTTATAAATAAATAATTATTTTGGACATTTTATTTGGACATATTGGACATAAATTATAGGACTTTAATTATACACATATTTTTGTAATGGACAAGTTAAAAGACTTATAATAATTAAATCGTGGTAAAATTTATAAAAACAAGTTTTATAAATTAATAATACGAACAGTTTGTATATTCTGGATTAGCATGAATTTTTATGCAAAAGATGAACCTGATAATAAAATAGTACATTTCAAGATGATTTCGAATATATAAAAAACTTGAAAAACGGAGTTAAAATGAAGGATATATGAATTTTACGAGATTTTGATAATTAAATATATAAAAAGTACAAGTGTTAGATAATTAATTAGAGATAATTAATTAGACTTTTGGGCACATTTTATTTTTATTGATTACGTAAAGTGTTTACGTTTCGCGATAAAATACGTTTAGGCATTCACGGAACCACCAAAACTTATCTACGCTTCAACAAATTCCCATTATTATACTCAATACTCAAAAAATACATAATCTATATATATACATGTGGCTAAATATAGTGATGAAAACAAGAGAAATATCATAAAAATCTTTACTAAAGTCTTGTACATCAACAACTCATTAAAACCTTATGGTATGACTAGTGTTTTTCACCATTTTCTTATTTGATTTACTCATCTTGTCTAGATCTCTCTAATAGTGTTATCAACTAGCTACTTGTAGTATATATACATGTTTAACTAGAAGAGAGATCACACAGTTCATTTCCTTAAGCAAAATTTCACACAATCTCTTTGTTCCTCTCCCTCTAACCCACGGCTAATACAAACTCACATAAACAATCCATACAAATTTTATTTACCACACATTCAAGTGTTCTAACAACATTTCTAAAATATACCAAGAAGGTTTGAAGGTTTAATTAAGCATTTACAAGTGTTAATCAAGAAGGGTTAGGGTTTCCTTGGATTTAGGGTTTTCATAGTCTTGGAAGCTTGGGTTTATTATCTAAACTAGGGTTTAGATCTTGTATTTCTTCATTATACTTCATACTAAGGTTATCTAAAATCATTAAACTCTTTACATTTGTGATTTCATATGTATATTATGTTTATATAGTGAATCACCATCTAGGAATAGTATTAACTTGTAAAATGGATTTTTACACTTGATTATGGTTTGATATACTTTACATTGTTATATGATTGTTAATATAATGTTTGTAATGCAAGTATAAGTATAATACAGTGTTGTTTTAATTATAAAAATTATATATATAAAACAAGTTACTATAAAAGTCACTTATATACTATATATAACAAATAATATGTAGACTTGTTGATCTTGTGAACCTTGGACAATATGAAGGACAATGATGGACTAATGACCTTAAGTATATAAGACATGGGTATAAGTTAGTTGTAGAGGGACTTGTAACAAAGAGACTAAACCAAAAAGTTATAACACCAGAATTTTAAACACATTTTAGAAACAAAATGTCACAAGTGCTGTTTTAAATTCGATAATAAAGTAATATTTTATATTTTTATAAATACTATATGTATACAAGGATCGTAGGCATGTAAGATGAACTCTAATACAAGCTATAACGAAGGAGATATGTAATTGCAAGTTATACCGATAATAAACGCTTTATAAAAGAAATTCTATAAAAACTCTTACAATCACCTCTGAAATATATGATGGTTATTTTCTCAGAAAGTACATATATTAGGATTCCAAAACCATTAAGAATATGTAATTTTTGGGATCAATAACGAAGGAGTTAAATAATTTTTCATGTTTGCGATAATAAATAAGTTTATAAAAATAATTAATTTAAACTATGAACAGTAAAAATTACTATTCACTCGAGATACATTTTGGGGTGAAAATACATTAGTTAGATGAAACCTTTATAATTACAAAGACGTGCGTCGAATGAATCACTAAATTTTAGTAAAACGAATAATGATACGACGTTTACGAGTTTACGATAGTTAAATTTTCAAAAATAAATTTATAAAAGTGTACGAACAGTAAAAAGTACTGTTAACCAGAGGACATAAAATATGAAAATGTAGTATTTTGATAACTCTTCTTAATACGAAATCTTGGACATAAGAAACGTACGAAACAGACTTAAAACGATAAAGTTACGCCATTTTTACTAAAGAGATATTTATAAATGTTTTTACTTTATAAATATGATTTCACAAATACAATTAGATGGTGATGTAGCGTATACAAGAATTATATACGGTATTATGTTTTACTCCAAGTTCTTATACTCATACTACCTATTAATAAATTAGGTTGCATTCAGGCGTATTCGTGACTCTTTTCTGTTTGTGGATTTTACATTACCGATTCTCCCACACAAGGTTTAGTTCAAAGCCCCACGTTTTTACATTTATAACGATTTAACAAGTTTTGGGTTTAGAAACATATGCATGTTTTACAATTGACGCAAGTGGCATTTCACATTACGATTTAGCTTGTTTGCCTAAGTAGCGATAACCCTCTGAGCCCATTATCATAAACTGTCAATTACTTGTTGTGAGCGCGAATGTTATAAATAGATCTTTTTGGGATTGACTTCCCCGTTCTGGTGAGTCCTGCTCACTGTGCCGGTATGCCAGACAACGAACGTATACCATGTCGGATTTGGGATGTTGCGGGTTAGAACATCATCAGGGGCAATGTTGGCAATTTATATTGCAATTCATACATGTTGAGCTTTAGTGTCATGAGCTTAGGGAAACGTAATTACATTTTATGATGTTTGCATCTATTGCATTATCATGGGGAAATCTTGCGGTCCTACATTATACATTTTACAAACCTATGAATTCACCAACATTATTGTTGGTGTTTTAAGCAATGTTTTCTCAGGAGATCAATGAGGTACAAGACAAGGGATACATTGGTGGTCGTTATTTTGGAAGTCATATGCATTCAAGATTTGGTTGCATTACATTTTGGAGATATATTTGTTATGGACTAAAATCTTTGTATTTTGAACAATGAACAAGTGAAGTTTCGGACTTATGTAACAAGAATTTGTTAAATCCAATGTATCGGTTTTAAACGACTTTTAAATGGTCGATTTTGTCATGTCGGATTCAGAGGATTCCACAGTTACTTAAACAGAGGTATCTAGTCCGTTCGAGGATCTGTTAGACATAGGGTTTTCGAGAGTCGATGGACTGCCCATAATGGCAGAGGACCCTTATGCTTATGTGGTGGCCGCTTTTTGGCCCCACCATCACTAAATTATGTGCCTGGCCCTGAGGAGCCAGAGCAGGCACCACCTTCACCAGAGTTTGTTCTTGAGCCTGTATACCCAGAGTTTATGCCATCGGAGGATGAGGTGTTTCCAGCAGAGGAGCAGTCACTATCTGCTGCTGTCTCACCTACTGCCAACTCACCAGGATACATTGCAGACTCTGATCCGGAGGAGCATGAGGAGGATCCTGAGGAGGACCCCGCTGATTATCCTACCGATAGAGGTGACGATGACGATGATGATGATGAGTCATCCGATGATGATGAGTATGATGATGATGAGTATGATGATGATGATGTTGAGGAAGAGAAGGAGGAGGAGGAGGAGGAGCACCTAGCTCCGGCAGACTCTGTCCCACCACTTATACACCGTGTTACGGCTAGGATGTCTGTCTGAGCCCAGACACCCATATCACTTCTTTCAGATACAGAGGTTGCCAGACTTCTTGCCATACCTACTCCACCACCATCACCACTCTCTCCATTGTCATCACCACTACCCCAGATACTATCACCACCATTACCTATATCACCTCCACCACTACCTGCTAGTCCTACTCATCCTTTGGGATACAGAGCTACTATGATCCGATTGAGAGCCAAGTCACCATCTACTTCCCATCTACTACCATCGAGTACACCCCCATTAGGGACACCACCACTCCTACCTATACCTTTACCTACATCATTACCACCTTTGCTTCTTCCCTCTATTATCTGTAGAGCAGGTGTTTTCGAGGTTACGTTACCGCCTCGGAAGAGGTTGTGTATTGCTCTAGGTCCGAGATATAAGGTCGGTGAGTTCATCTACTCCCACTGCTAGACCCACTAGAGGCTTTAAAGCAGACTATGGTTTTGTTGGCACTTTGGATGATGAGATTAGGCGAGACCCCGAGAGAGAGGTAGGTTATGGGATCACAGACACTTGGGATGACATCGTTGAGAACATGGGACACCAGCAGCTACCGATGTGGCAGGGCTTAGTCAAAGGATGACAGACTTTGTCACTACGGTTAGACATGATACTGACGAGATTTATGTGAGACTGGACGATGCAGAGGATGATAGGTTATTGATGAGCAGTCAGATCAACTTGCTGCGTAGAGATAGACGCGCCCATGATCGCATTGCTAGATTGATGGAGACTGAGGCCAGACTTTCTCGTGAGGATTGGGTATAGTTGATGGATGCAAGTGACACAGCCCGTTCTGAGGTGAGAGCATTGCGGACTACAGTACTAGAACAACAGACTGAGATAGGAGCTTTACGGGCAGCAGACCACACCCGACAGGCACAACTTATGGAGACACTGACACTAATGAGGACACTGCAGACCCAGGTGACAGCACTCTAGAGTCAGCAAGGACTCGCTAGCGGTCCAGCACAGCTCGAGGTACCGAAGGAGGCCGGTAGTAGTTCATAGATTTGGTTATGTTGTAGCTACGTTGTATAGCCTGCTAAGTATTACGGGTAACTCCCGGCTAGTAGGGCTCTAGGTTGTTTATTTTCATTTTGTAACCTAAGTGTAGTGATCATTTTGTAACCGAATCGGTCATGTATGTTTCCAGATTATATATGGAAGGGATGTACTATGTCATGTCTATAATAGAATTTATTATGAATGAATGTCGATTTAGCTACACCATTTTAAATTTTAATTCAGTTTTATATTTCACTGTGTGATGTGTTCTTACTTTATTTATTGTGTATATGTCATGTCATTGCTATGATTTAATGAAATCTAACGGGTATTATATTTTCTTGTGATTGAAGAAAATGGCACCAAAAAGAACCACCAGATCAACACCAGCCACAACAATAACCCCCACTACTTCTGTGACTGATGAGCAACTTAAAAGACTGATCGACCAAGGCGTTGCTGATGCATTGGCAGCACGTGATGCTGACAGAAGCCAGAATGGCGAAGACATACATGAATCAGGCATAGGTGTAAGGAGACAAGCTCCTCTTACTTGTGAATGTACTTACCCAGTCTTCATGAAATGCAAACCCCTATATTTTAAGGGTACTAAAGGAGTCGTCGAGTTGACTCAGTGGTTTGAAAGGATGGAAACTGTGTTCCGTATAAGCAACTGCTCTGTAGAAAACCAAATCAAGTTTTCCACTTGTACTCTTCTTGGAAGTGCTCTAACATGGTGGAACGCCCACGTTAGGACTGCTAGTCATGATGTTGCGTATGCAATGACCTGGACAAACCTGAAAAAGAAGATTATCGACAAGTACTGCCCAAAAGGCGAGATTAAGAAACTTGAGGTTGAATTGTGGAATTTAAAGGTTAATGATACCGATGTGATAAGCTACAACCAACGATTTCAGGAACTAGCATTGATGTGTGCTAGAATGTTTCTTGAAGAGTCGGACAAGATTGAGAAATATGTCGGTGGGTTACCCGACATGATTCACGGAAGTGTAATGGCATCTAAGCCAAAAACCATGCAGGATGCAATTGAATTTGCAACTGATCTAATGGACAAAAAGATCCTCACTTTTGCGGAATGACAGAGTGAAAACATAAGAAAGCAAGATGATAACCAACAACAATAACAGAACAAGAAGCAGAACACTGGCAGGGCTTATGCTGCAGCATCTGGTGAGAAGAAACCTTACAAAGGATCTAAACCTCTGTGCTCAAAATGCAACTATCACCATGACGGCCAATGTGCTCCAAAATGCCACAAGTGCAACCGAGTTAGCCATCTGGCCCTTGACTGTAGGAGTACTGCAAATGCCAACACTGCTAACAACCAAAGGGGCAGGTCAAAAACCTACTTGCTAGTAATGTGGAGCCCAGTTTAAGAGGGATTGTCCAAAGCTGAAAAACAACAATTGTGGTAACCAAGGTGGAAATGGCAATGCTCCAACAAAAGTGTATGCGGTAGGCCGTGCAGGGACAAACCAAGACTCAAACGTCATTACTGGTACATTCCTCCTAAACAATCGCTATGCTTCTGTCTTATTTGATACTGGTGCTGATAGGAGCTTTGTGTCTACTGCATTTAGCTCCCAAATTGATATCATACCATCTACCTTAGATCATTATTATGATGTTGAACTAGCTGACGGGAAAATAATTGGGTTAAACGCTATCATTCGGGGCTGTACATTAAATTTCTTAAATCGCCCATTCAACATAGACTTAATGCCCGTAGAACTTGGTAGTTTTGACATCATAATTGGTATGGATTGGTTGGCAAAGTACCAAGCTATCTTTATTTGTGCCGAGAAAATCATTCGTATTCCTTGGGAAATGAAACCTTGATTGTTCGTGGCGACGGAAGCGACCGGGGAAACGAGACTCATTTGAACATCATCTCGTGCACTAAAATGTAGAAGCACATGCTAAAAGGATGTCCTATCTTTTTGGCACATGTTACTACAAAGGAGACTGAAGAAAAGTCAAAGAAGAAGCGACTTGAGGACGTACCGATCGTTCAAAATTTTCCTAATGTATTTCCTGAAGACTTGTCGGGTCTTCCACCGACTCGACAAGTGGAATTCCAAATTGATTTGATACCTGGTGCTGCACCTGTAGTACGAGCACCTTATCGATTAGCTCCATCTGAAATGAAGGAATTGTCGGACCAACTCCAAGAACTTTCTGACAAGGGCTTCATAAGACCTAGTTCCTCACCCTAGGGAGATCCGGTCTTGTTTGTCAAGAATAAGGATGGATCGTTTCGAATGTGCATCGACTATCGAGGGCTGAAAAAGCTGACTGTGAAGAATCGTTATCCACTCCCAAGGATCGACGATTTATTTGATCAACTACAAGGATCTAATGTTTATTCTAAGATATACTTGCGATCAAGTTATCACCAGCTTCGAGTACGTGAAGAAGATATTCCAAAGATGGCATTTAAAATTCGCTATGGTCATTACGAGTTCTAAGTTATGCCATTTGGCTTGACGAACGCTCCGATGGTATTTATGGATCTTATGAATCGGGTGTGCAAGCCATATTTGGATAAATTTGTGATTGTCTTTATTGATGATATCCTCATCTACTCCAAGAACAAGAAGGAACATGAAGAACATCTTAAGTCAATTCTGGAATTGCTTAAGAAAAAGGAGTTGTAAGCTAAATTCTCTAAATGCGAATTTTGGATTCCCAAGGTACAATTTCTTGGCCACATAATTGATAGTCAAGGCATTCATGTAGATCCCGCCAAGATCGAATCCATTAAATATTGGGAATCTCCTAAAATACCAACGAAGATTCGTCAATTTTTAGGTCTTGCTGGGTATTACCGAAGATTCATTGAAGGATTTTCGAAGATCACCAAGTCAATGACCAAACTGACTCGGAAAAAGGGCAAGTTTGTTAGGGGCGACAAACAAGAAGCAACTTTTCAACTACTGAAGCAGAAGTTGTGTATTGCACCAATTCTGGCTTTACCGGAAGGAAGCAAAGATTTTATCGCATACTGCGATGCTTCAATCAAAGGTTTGGGCGCTGTGTTGATGCAAATAGAGAAGGTGATTGCTTATGCATCACGACAATTGAAAATTCATGAGAAGAACTATACGACTCATGATTTGGAACTTGGAGCAGTAGTGTTTGCTTTAAAAATCTGGAGATACTATCTGTATGGAACTAAGTGTACGGTGTTCATGGATCACAAGAGTTTACAACATATTTTTGATCAAAAGAAGCTGAACATGAGGCAACGTCGTTGGTTAGAGTTGCTCAGCGATTACGACTGTGAAATATGTTACCACCCGGGGAAAGCAAACATAATGGCAGATGCCTTGTGCCGCAAAGAATGGAATAAGCCATTACGGGTTTGAGCCTTAGTCATGACTATTGGTTTGAATTTTCCTAAACAAATTCTGAAAGCTTAAATAGAGGCACAGATACTAGAAAACATCAAGAATGAAGACGTAGGAGGTATGATCAGGAAGGATATACCGAAGGAGAAGTTGAAACCCCACGCGGATGGAACTCTATGCTTAAATGGTAGGAGTTGGTTACCCTGTTATGGCAATTTAAGGACTGTGATCATGTACGAGTCCCACAAGTTAAAATACTCTATCCATCCGGGTTCTGACAAGATGTATGAAGACATGAAGAAGCTATATTGGTGGCCTAATATGAAGGCCAACATCGCCACCTATGTTAGCAAATGTTTGACATGTGTTAAGGTCAAGGCTGAACACGAAAGGCCATCGGGTTTGTTGGTGCAACCCGAGATACCTCAATGGAAGTGGGATAATATCACTATGGATTTTATAACGAAGCTTCCTAAGTCGTCACAAGGTTATGACACCATTTGCGTAATTGTTGACCGACTTACTAAATCTGCAATCTTCGTACCAATGAGGGAAACTGATCCCATGGAAAAGTTGGTAAGAATGTACCTAAAAGAGGTAGTCACGAGGTATGGAATACCTGTCTTAATCATTTATGATCGCGACCTTAGATTCACATCAAATTTCTAGAGGTCACTTCAAAAGGCCTTAGGTACAAACTTAGATATGAGTACTGCATATCATTCGCAGACTGATGGATAAAGCGAGAGGACTATTCAAACTCTCGAGGATATGCAGCATTCTTATGTGATCGACTTTGAAAAGGGTTGGGTTAACCATTTCCATTAGTTGAGATTTCATATAACAATAGTTATCACGCTAGCATCAAGGCTGCACCGTTTGAAGCACTTCATGGTCGAAAGTGTCGTTCACCTATTTGTTGGGCCAAGGTTGGAGAAGTTCAACTCACTGGTCTAGAAATAGTTCAAGAGACAACCAAGAAAATCATTCAGATAAAGCAAAGAATTCAAGTCGTTCGTGATCGACAAATGAGTTACGCCAATTTGATGCGTAAGCCGATGGAATTTCAAGTTGGAGATAGAGTTATGCTGAAGGTTTCGCCTTGGAAAGGAGTAGTACGTTTTGGCAAACGAGGGAAGTTACACCCCAGATATGTTGGACCTTTCAAAGTGTTGGAAAAGGTTGGAGCCGTTGCTTACATGCTTGAACTTCCTCAAGAACTGAGCATGGTTCATAATACTTTTCATGTATCCAACTTGAAGAAGTGCTATGCCGACGAACCATTAGCCGTTCCGTTGGATGAACTCCATATTGATGACAAGCTTCATTTTGTTGAGGAACCAGTAGAGATCATGGATCATGAAGTTAAACGATTGAAACAAAGCCGCATTCCAATTGTCAAGGTTTGATGGAACTCTAAGAGAGGTCCTGAGTTTACATGGGAACGTGAAGACCAATTCCGGAAGAAATATCCACACCTCTTCACAAAGACCGCACCGTCGTCAAGTGTCGCGTCTTAAGCCTTGAGGACAAGGGTCACTTAATGGGGGAATACTGTAACAATCCGTGTTTTAGGTCATTGTACGACATTATATATTTCACTATTTATTTTTAGTCTCGTACGCGTTTGCTTTTAATTTTAATCGTTAAGTTAAATCGCGTAAGCTAAAAATTATCATTCAACGTAAACGGGCATCAAACAATTAAATGTTTACATCAAGCAAGTGTTAGATAATTATTTAGAGGATAATTATTAACTTTGCACATTTTACTTTTATTAGTTACGTAAAGTGTTTACGTTTTGTGATAAAATACGTTTAGGCATTCACGAAACCACCAAAACTTATCTACGCTTCAACAAATACCCATTTGATGTGTTTCAAAACCTTTAAATTTATAATTACTGAAAATACCAATTTTATTATAGGGAAACACATGGGTAAAAGTATAACCCATATATGTAGTATAATCTTTTTAGGTAAGACCAGGTCGTTCCACGGGATTGGGTATTCTAAGAAAAGTCAATAATATTACGAAAAGGGAATTATCTTATAGACTGTCACGGATCTAAAGATAATGATTCGATTCAAGATATAAATGACATGTTTGGTAAAGAAACAAGAAACATTACGGATAAACTTGAGTAGATGAATGATTCACGAATGAAATTATAATCGATTTAAGAATGTTTAGTTACTTAGAAAGATTATCTATTGTTCATAATTGAATAAAAACCCATTCGGCCTTTATTATTTTTTATTATGAAAAATGCTTTAAGTGTTATTCATGTTTGATAATGAGTAATATAAATTTGCTAAACCAAGTTCGTTAGACATGTGGTTTAGCGTTAAACCCTTTTGTACTTGGGTTAAGGTTCGTTTACTTAGCCAATCCTCACAAGGTCAAGGTCTAGTTTTCGTAGACAAACAACTTGGAAATCAATCACTTAACCAGAGTCTTTCGACCTATATCTGAGATAAGTGGTGATCAAACGAAGATTAAAGAGTCCAAGTTCAAAAGCATCAAGCTTATATTATTCATATCAAAAGTTAATTCAAAAGTCAAGTTTGATCCATAATTATCATGTAGCTCCTAACCAAATATGTTAATCTACTCAACAATCATAATAACAACACATATAACAATCATGATAAATCTAACATTCATATTATCAAAGGATAGAAACATGTTTTTACCAAATTCTAAGAGTAGAGGTTCCAAATCTTACAATGCTTTCCAAGAATAAAGCAATAATTGACTATAGTAACACTAGCAAATCCAACTTCCTGAGATTTTACTTCCTTATCTACCCGGAAAGCGATGAAGGTGATGGTTAACCTTTAAAAACCTCCTAAGAACTACTAAAACAACTTAGAATTAATGATTGATGATTGATGATTGAAAGATGAGAATGAGATGATTTGCTCCAAAATTTGTGTCCAATTTATAGCTGAGGATGGGTCATCAGTTGCTAAATTTGGGGGAGTGAAGAGTTGCATAATCATTGCAATCATTTATGATTTGGGAGTAACTGTCAGGAAAGTGCGCCGCACTTGGTGGTTAATTAAATGGCATTTATTTCGTTTAGAGGGACGCCACACAAAATAGATTGTGCGCCGCACTTTGACTTTAATCATTAACTTCTCTTTAATTTTTCTTCTAGATCCTTCATATAACGACCGTTAGTGTATTTAACGGGATTCTTTTGCATCGTTAGTCCTTTTCTTCACTCTTCGTCCTGATATGAATATTACACAACAAATAGGCAAAATTTGCAATATTTCATGCGTTAACGTATATATTTAGTGTATTTTCGAGGGATAATTTATATATATTTGGAGCGTTATCAGATCCCCCCATACTTAGCTTATTGCTTGCCCTCAAGCAATCAAAGCGAAAGACTTTCGTTTGGTAAAACAAATTTATGATCACAAGCATAGATAACGCGCAAAGCAACTCACGAATATTTATAGATAAGATTCTTTTTCACACTCTCTCGATTTGGTAAAATAGATAGTGAATAGAAGTCACTCATACACGCAGGCATGAAATGTTCAAATTACTATAGGCTTGTAAAAGAAACTAAATTTCACCGACATGGCGTAAGCATCAAACATAAACCTCAAAAGAGGTAATTTATTTAGTGATATTATTTATTATTTATTGAAAAAGGTTTGTAATAAAATCATAAATCACCTTATCCGTAACACATTCGACTTTATTCTTCACATCATTCTCTTTTTTTTGATAACTTTATTTCACTTTATCTTAGGGGAAACTTGTTGTCCCCCCATACTTAGGATAAACATACTACTTCAAACGAACTTAGAAGTTTGCAACTTTCGCACTTCATTTAAACAACAATACCAACATTTACTTTCTTCCATTTGTACGGATAAAATTTCAGATGATTTTATTAGAAATCTTTTTGAACAAAATTTATTGTTTACTTATATTTATATTTTTTATCACCTCTTAATCAGTAAAATGTTTATAACACGCGAACGTATTCTTACTGCGGTATCATAAAGATTTCAAGCACAAGTTCTAGAATTAACATATCATCGGCACACTCATACAACTTTAAATCGATATCAATGCTCTAGAAAAGGCGACAAAACTATAAATACACAGCCGTAACGACGGATGAGATATTTGTAATTGCTCACCCCTTAACTCGAGAAAGATAAAGATAAAAATTATCTTAGGTATCAAAATTGGATCCATGAATCCTTAAGATCTAATCCTCATAGTTTTTCTGGGTGATATAAATATGCTAGTAATGTTATCAATCCAGAGTCAGATTGCTTGAATGTGATCAATAAAATGTTATTTTCAAAAATTTGTTTTAACTTTCCTTAAAAATTCTAACTTTTCCAGTTTATCTCCCCCCATACTTAATATTAGCATTGTCCTCAATGTGAAAATATTATAGAGAAAAGATAAAATAGAAAAGTGAAATATACTTTTCATTTGTGATTGATATTCTGAATCTTTTCTTCGCGCCAATTCGTCTCGCGCCTTTTCTTCCTTTTCCTATTATGAATTTAAACATTGCATAGCACAAAAAATAATAATATCCCTAATAGATAAGTACGATAATATTGTTTTTAAATGCCAACAGAGGCATTTTACATACCATAATAATAATAATTGTTTTTTAGAGAAATTGTTTTAAAACATAAGTGACCTAAAACATGCGGTCACGTAACCAACTTGTTTCATCTCGACACTACTCGTCATCATCCTGCTGCTGCTGCGGTGGTGGGTACTGCTGATAGTACTGGTCATACTGCAGCTACGCATAACCATGTGGGTTGTAGGCTCCCTGCATCGAAACACTGTAAACCCCAGCCATATGCTCAAACACTCCATGATACCTATCCTAGTGATATGACTGCCTATACTCCATCCGCTCTATCGCATCCTGGAGTATCTCCATCCTACCTATCCTATCATATAAATCCTGCATAGATGCTCTTGGAGGTCTAGTAAAATCAACTCTAGGCACACCTGGCTGTGGATCCTCGTGAATAAGTTTACCATCAGAATCGATCAAATCTCTAAGAGTAGTTGTATCCAAATCCTTACAATAAATTAGAGCACTCAAGCTCCTCATCACATCCTCAATCAACACCCTGCATTTCCTAGCAAGCTTTGAAATAAACTGACCACAGCAAATTTGACTCTCTATCTGAGTCCCAACTCCTTTCCTCTTCATCCATCTCGCAATTACCCAAGCTATATTTGCATACCTATTTTGGTGTCTAGCATCAAACATACTTAGAAGCTACAAATCATTCTTTTGCACCTTATCATACCCAGTCGTCCTTTGACACAAACCATAAGTGATCATTTTGTAGATCACCCTCAAAATTAGGTTCCTGAAAGTAGAAGTATGACTCCTAGACAAACTAATGTTATCCTCTCGACTAATGCTCAACCAATAATCCTGAGCATTAAAATTATCATCATTACGCAATCCTCCTTTAAAGTAAACATTAAAACCATCCTCCTCTAGCTCAACTGCTTGATAGAATCCTAATCTTTGAGCAAACTCCAACAAAGTCAAACTGTGGGCACGCCCACCAAGTCTAAACTTAATGATCTTCTTTGTTTGCAACTCATCATCAGCACACACTTCATCAAACTCATAGGTAGAATAAAACTCATGGCAAAGCTCGGCATAAATTGGATCATTGATATTAAAAGCTCTAATCCAAGCCACCGAAGTAAATATCTCTTCCTCTGATTCATCTTCACGCACCATAATTCTCAGCATATCATCAATTTCTCCATCATAGTCCATTCGGTTTAGCACATCCCAGTTTACGATACAAGGCGAGTAAATGTCTCTAGGAAGCAATTAGACCAATCTAGTATTGTACCTAGACTTTGCATCTCTGTTACATCCTTCCCATAGAAAAAACTCATGGTGAACTTGTAGAAGCAATACCTCTTCCACAGTTTCATGTCTTGAGCGTATGGATCATGATGATCCGGCCTCGTCATCATTTGTTCCCATAGTCTACACATAAAAAACAATCAACAATAAAGTTATAGTTATGTTAGAAATGATTTAGCACAATTGGTCATAGTTTTGATAGTCTTTGAAACATTCTGTTACTTTCTGAGGTAGAAAGTGCGACACACATCCCTGAAGTACGGCGTACTTTCTGGGAAAAAGGGGCAAAGTGCGGAGGTTTTGAGGAAAAACTGGCGTACTTTCTGGGCTGAAAAAGAATAATTTTGAATTTTTATGATTTTTCAATAATTAATTTTAAATATAAATTCAATATATGAACAGTGCACTTTGAGATTTAATCAATATCAAGCATGCATGAGTTTAACAACTCCTAATTATCATAATTCTAAGGGTTAATTGCTTATATAAAACATGGATCAAGGTTTTCCTAATCTAATTACACTTTACCCTAATAATTAAGAAATTAAACAAATTAATGATAAACAAGTCTAAGGAATGGAATCAACATACCCTAGGCATGATTACAAGGTTGATGGATTGATTTTTGACACTTTTACTTTGTTTTTGTTTGAAACCCGAAGGTTTTATGTTTGAGGGTGTGTTTTTTTATAATACCTCATAATCGTGTTTGGTAAGTTTATGTATGAAAAAACCTCCTTGAAGTGCGGCGCACTTCACAGAAGTGCGGCGTACTTCCCTTATTAATATTAATTACACAATCTTACATTATACGCATAATTTAAACATAAACTTAATCCATCACATTAGCTTAATATTATCATATATCAGATTAATATTTGTACATCAAATGTAATACATTATGGATTTATACATATGATTTTAAAAAAATAACATAAAACATAAAACGGGAGTATATAGCTACTCCTTTATTCCAAATTGATCTAGTATTTTATTCCATAAACTAGTTAGGTGACATGATATCACTCAACTTGTGGTACTTCGATAATTTTCGGTCCTTTTTCTTTGTTGTGAATCCTTGTAGATAGATGTTCCCATACGGATCAGTTAGTCTTATTTCCGTACGCCATAATCCTGTCGCTTCTTCTTCTTTAGTATATGATCCCTTATAATCAGGCTTCTAGTTGACTTGTTTTAATGGCACGGGTAATGAACCAAGGAAACTAACTGCTTTTTTCCAAACACTAATTTTCCAGAACGGGGTTGTTACTGTTTGTATAGCTGATGATCGATCTTTCGGATTAGTACAATTTAGATAAGGACCATGTCTCGGGCCATATATTGGTGCTCCAAACCTATTTCTCTTGATCACATATTCCTCCTCATCACCACTATCACTCTCAGCTATTCTCAGAACATCAAATCTCTCAGCTCGGAAGGTTTGATGACAGACTCCATCAAAGGTTGAGAAAATTCTCTTTGAGGTGTTAAGTATGCTACCCATCATATGAAGGAATCCCCGACCAACCACTATTGGTGCATCACGGTTGATTGGTATATCCATGATAAGGAATTTTGTGATTATGGTCGTTACCTCCACTTGACAAAGAACATTAGAGAGTTTTCCCATAGCTTTTGCCTGGGTATGATTTATCATTGTGATTCCCCTATCAATCTTCTTCATGTCTTCTCTTCCTAATGTTTCAAAGATTCGATAAGGCATGGTGTTAATGTCTGACCCAGTGTCTGCTAATGCATTTTCGTTAACTTTCCTTTCCAATCTGATAGGAAATATAAATGCACCAAGATCGTCTTTCTCCTTCAATGCTTCACCTTTAATCCTTTTTACTGCTTCTTCATCTTCCTTTACAGTCTTTCCATTCAATTCCACCTTATCTTTCCAGATTTCATCGAGTATCTTCTTATAATTGTCATTATAGGCCATGGTCTCGATTACAGGCCTCTCTTCTTCTAACAGAGCATATCTTTGGCTAATCCTTATTGCCAATTCCTCTTTTACCGCCTCTTCTTGAGTTAAATGTCTCCCAGCTGATGAGGACAGTCCAATATCTTAATAGAATAGATTAAGGTTCTTCATTGCTCTTTTTTTGTTACGGTTGCTATTCCCTATCTTGCATACAAATGGAGGAAGTTCTTCTCCAGACTTTGGCACATCATCACAATTGAAATCAAGTAATTGATCTCAATCGTCTGAGCTCTTTCCTGTTTTCTTTGAATCATCCTCAAACGGATCTGGTCAGGATAAATGGTAATCACCCCGTTACCGAAATCAACAACTCCTTGAGCTAGTCTCAGGAATGATCTTCCCAAAATGACTCTAGGCTCAAAATCCTCTTCTTTAGGGTTTATGATGAACTTCACAAAAAGAGCTCTCACTTCAAAGAAACAATGAGCTATTTCTTAACCAACTTTTTACCTTTCTTCACCACATAGTCCAAACACAACTTAACCGCGGATTCATTTGATATCAGGTTCTCATCAAATGCTAAGTTAACTTCTCCATCAATAGCTTCCAAACCATTCACGAAGCATGGTGCAATGTACCGCTCACTAATCTCATCCGTCTCCATCCTGTAGAAACTGAGTGCGTCCATGAATTTATTTCCTTTACTAACAGCTGTGTCTTGATACTCTAGAGAATTCCAATCTCTTGATCCTTCAACTTTGTCACTCGAGATTACGATCACATCGTCTCCTAAGCAAATCTTTCCGAGACTTGAATTTGGGTCCATAGTTCTTATAGAATAAAAAATCATTAAAATAACTATTAGTGGGTTAGTTAAAACAAATAACAATAGCTTTTTACACTTACAAATTATCAGTAAACAGATAGAATTTTTTAAAGCAAGCAACTTTTGTTCAAAAAATAAGATACAATCATTCTATTTGGTTTCAGACAGGAAAGTGCGGCGCATTTCAAAAGAAGTGCGGCGTACTTTCTTAGTTTTAAAGCTTTTATAATTTTTAATTTTATAATTTTTATTTTTATAATTTTTTATGTTTCCTAAATATCTATTGAACATGGTAATTATCAGGTTTTTAAACATATTAATCATCATATGGTTTTTATAATTTTTCTTAATTCTTTTAAAAGTTTTATTATTATTTTTATTTTGCATGTAATTAAAATTCAATAAGCTACAACTAGCAACTAGTAAACAAACAAAGATACTTTGGAATTTAAACAAGTAATGCATAAAATAGTTCTTTTTGATTTTTTTCATTTTAATGCATAATATGCTATAATACAAGAATTTGAAGAGTATGAACACAAGGAATAAATTTCTCATTTCCACAATGGTCAAATTATAATTATGGGTTTTGGGTTTGGTGTTTTTGTGTTTTTCTCTTAAAATTGATTTTGTTTTGTAAAAGGGGAGGAAGTGCGGTGTACTAGGTATAAGTACGACGTACTTTCTGAGTTTGCAGAAAAATCGGCGCACAAATGATATGTGCGGCGCACTTTTTGAAGAAAATTTGGTCAGTTTGCTAGAAAACTGTACGGGGAGTTTGAAATTTTTAGTTTGTAAAATTATAATGACTAATTCAAGAATAAAATCAATCCCCGGTAACGGTGCCAAAAACTTTGATGTGTTTCAAAAGCTTTAAATTTATAATTACTGAAAATACTAATTTTATTATAGGGAACCACATGGGTAAAAGTATAACCCATGTATGTAGTATAATCTTTTTAGGTAAGACCAGGTCGTTCCACGGGATTGGGTATTCTAAGAAAAGTCGATAATATTACGAAAAGGGAATTATCTTACAGACTGTCACGGATCTAAAGATAATGATTTGATTCAAGATATAAAGGACATGTTTGGTTAAGAAACAAGAAACATTACGGAAAAAATTGAGTAGATGAATGATTCACGAATGAAATTATAATTGATTTAAGAATGTTTAGTTACTTAGAAAGATTAGCTATTGTTCATAATAAAAAACCCTTTCGGCCTTTATCTTTTATTATGAAAAATGCTTTAAGTGTTATTCGTGTTTGATAATGAGTAATATAAATTTGCTAAACCAAGTTCGTTAGACATGTGGTTTAGCGTTAAACCCTTTTGTACTTGGGTTAAGGTTCGTTTACTTAGCCAATCCTCACAAGGCCAAGGTCTAGTTGTCGTAGACAAACAATTTGGAAATCAATCACTTAATTGGAGTCTTTCGACCTATATCTGGGATAAGTGGTGATCAAACAAAGATTAAAGAGTCCAAGTTCAAAAGCATCAAGCTTATATTATTCATATCAAAAGTTAATTCAAAAGCCAAGTTTGATCCATAATAATCATGTAGCTCCTAACCAAACATGTTAATCTACTCAACAATCATAATAACAACACATATAACAATCATGATAAATCGAACATTCATATTATTAAAGGATAAAAACATGTTTTTACCAAATTCCAAGAGTAGAGGTTCCAAATCTTACAATGCTTTCCAAGAATAAAGCAACAATTAACTATAGTAACACTATTAAATCTAACTTCCTAAGATTTTACTTCCTTATCTACTCGGAAAGTGATGAAGGTGATGTTTAACCTTCAAAAACCTCCTAAGAACTACTAAAACAACTTAGAATTAATGATTGATGATTTGGGGAAAAAAAAAAAAATAAAAAAAGGGGGTATTAAGGGGGGGGGGGGGGGGAAATGAGATGATTTGCTCTAAAATTCGTGTCCTATTTATAGCTAAGGATGGGTCATCAGTTGCTGAATTAGGGAGAGTGAAGAGTTGCATAATCATTGCAATCATTTATGATTTGGGAGTAACTGTCAGGAAAGTGCGCCGCACTTAGTGCTTAATTAAATGGCATTCATTTGGTTTAGAAGTACACCGCACAAAATATATTGTGCGTCGCACTTTGGCTTTAATCATTAACTCCTCTTTAATTTTTCTTCTAGATCCTTTATATAACGACCGTTAGTTTATTTAACGGGATTTCTTTGCATCGTTAGTCATTTTCTTTACTCTTCGTCCTGATATGAACATTACATAACAAACAGGCAAACTTCGCAATATTTCATGCGTTAACGTATACATTTAGTGTATTTTCGAGGGATAATTTATGTATATTTAGAGCGTTATCACCATTATTATACCCAATACTCAAAAAAAATACATAATCGCTTATATATATATACATGTGGCCGGATATAGTGATGAAAACAAGAGAAATATCACAAAAATCTTTACTAAAGTCTTGTACATCAACAACTCATTAAAACCTTATGTTGTGACTAATGTTTTTCACCATTTTCTTCCTTAATTTAATTATCTTGTCTAGATCTCTCTAATAGTGTTATCAACTAGCTACTTGTAGTATATATACATGTATAACTAGAAGAGAGATCACACACTTCATTTCCTTAAGCAAAATTTCACACAATCTCTTTGTTCCTCTCCCTCTAACCCACGTCCAAAACAAACACACCTAAACAATCCATACAAAATTTATTTACCACACATTCAAGTGTTCTAACAACATATCTAAGATATACCAAGAAGGCTTGAAGGTTTAGTTAATCATTTACAAGTGTTAATCAAGAAGTGTTTAAGATTAGGGTTTCTTTGGATTTAGGGTTTTCATAGTCTTGGAAGCTTGGGTTTATTATCTAAACTAGGGTTTAGATCTTGTATTTCTTCATCATACTTCATACTAAGGTTATCTAAAACCCTTAAACTCTTTACATTTGTGATTTCATATGTATATTATGTGTATATAGTGAATCACCATCTAGGAATATTATTAACTTGTAAAATGGATTTTTACACTTGATTATGGTTTGATATACTTTTACATATGTTATATGGATGCTAATATAATGTTGTAATGGAAGTATAAGTATTGTATAACTGTTGGGTTAATTATAAAAAGTATATATATAAACTAGTTACTTAAAAGTTCACTTATATAAGATTATGAACAAATAAGTATGTAGACTTGTTGATCTTGTGAATCTTGGATAATATTTGGACAAATGATGGACTAAGGACCTTAATTATGTAAGACATGTAGTATAAGTTGTTGTAGAGGACTTGTAACAAAGTGACTAAACTAAAAAGTTATAAAAACAAGTTTTAAACACATTTTAATAAAATGATCAAAAGTGGTTGTTTTAAATTCGATTATAAAGTATATATTTTATATTTTTATAAAATATTACATGTTATAAGGATCTTAGGCATGTAGATAACTCGAAAAACCGAGCTATAACGAAGGAGATACGTAATTTGCAATTTATATGAATAATAAACGCTTTTATAAAAGAAATTTTATAAAAACTTATTACAATTCACCTTTGATATAAATGCTTGGTTATTCTTCTCAGAAAGTAGATATTTTCAGGATTCCAAAATATTAAGAATCATAATTTTTGGATCAATAACGAAGGAGTTATGGATTTTTCATGTTTACGATAATAAATATGTTTATAAAAATAATTATATAAACTATGAACAGTAAAAATCACTATTCATCTCATATACATTTTGGAAAATACATTAGTTAGATGAAACTTTTAATTACAAAGACGTGCTCGAAGGAATCACTAAAATCGGAGTTAAAACAAATAAGATAAGACGTTTACGAGTTTACAATAGTTAAATTTATAAAAGTGTATGAACAGTAAAAAGTACTGTTCACCAGAGGACTTAAAATATAAAAATGTAATATTTTGATAACTCTTCTCAATACGAAAGCGTGGACATAAGAAACGTAAGAAACACACTTAAAACGATAAAGTTATGCCATTTTTACTAAAGAGATATTTATAAACGTTTTTACTTTATAAATATGATTTCACAAATACAATTAGATGGTGATGTAGCTATATAGAATTATATACGGTATTAGTTACTCAAAGTACTTAGTACTCATACGACCTATAATTAATTAGGTTGCATTCGGGCGTATTCATGACGCATTTTCTGTTTGTGATTTACATTACCGATTCATTCACTCAAGGTGAGTTCATAGCCCACGTTTGACATTTATAATGATTTACAAGTTTTGGGTGAGAAATATATGCATGTTTTACAATTGGACGCAAGTGAACATTTCATATTACGATTACGTGTTTGCCTAAGTAGTGATAACCCTCTAAGCCTATTATCATGAACTATCAATTACTTGTTGTAAGCGCAAATGTTATAAATAGATCTATTTAGGATTGACATCCCCATTTGGGTGAGTCATGCTCACTGCGTCGGCATGCCGGACAACGAACGTATACCATGTCGAATTTGGGATGTTGCGGGTTAGAACATCATCGCGGGCAATGTTGGCAATTTATATTGCAATTCATACATGTTGAGCTTCAGTGTCATGAGCTTAGGGAAACGTAATTACATTTTATGCTGTTTGCATCTGTTGCATTATCATGGGGAAATCTTGCAGTCCTACATTATACATTTTACAAACTTATGAATTCACCAACCTTATTGTTGACGTTTTAAGCAATGTTTTCTCAAGAGATCAATGAAGTACAAGACAAGGGATACATTGGTGGTCGTTATTTTGGAAGTCATATGCATTAAAGATTTGGTTGCATTACATTTTGGAGATATATTTGTTATGGACTAAAATCTTTGTATTTTGAACAATGAACAAGTGAAGTTTCAGACTTATGTAACAAGAATTTGTTAAATCCAATGTATCGGTTTTAAACGACTTTTAAATGGTCGTTCTTATATATATCTTGTGCTATTGATCTATGAAGTACCACCCCAGACCCATATTCCGCTGCGACCCAATTTGGGGGTGTTACATTAAATGCAAACCGCCCTGACCCAGCTATTTTCGGCAGGTTCCGGTGGGTTGACCCGGTCCGCCCCTTTTTTTAATTTTTTCCCTTTGGTGACACATAGAGGGGATACGTGTTCTTCTCTTTCTGTATCAAATTCTCACACACACTCTCTCTCTCTCTCTCTCTCGCATTCATTCTTCGTCTTCTCACTCTCTTCATTCTCACCCACCTCTCTCTCTCTCTCTCTCTCTCTCTCTCTCTCTCTCTCTCTCTCTCTCTCTCTCTCTCTCTCTCTCTCTCCCCTTCTCGATCCTTCTCCATCGTCCCTAGGTTTTGAGATCTGACTGAACAAAACACCTTCTTCACACACTCTTATTGATCTAACTTACAAAATCAACTTGTGTTTTCTCCCTCAAAAATTTAGCCAGCTAGTGATCCACACACTTCAAGTTCAGCTTCCACTTCATATCTTTTTACACACACACGCATAAGAAGAAATTGAAGATTCACAAGGTAACATTATCTCTAGCTGC